>BMAC01000098.1:989800-1001135 GCA_014905375.1 Phtheirospermum japonicum | reverse complement strand
CCTTTCTGACACAGTCCTTCGTAAGGTAACTAAAAACTACATGAACTTTGATTTCTAAGATAAGGGGATATGTACGCAACTTGCTTCAATTATTTGAAATTAAAAGTTCATATTTTAACTTCAATTATTTGAAGAAAGTTCAAGTTCAATTTCCTTTTCCTTTTTCTTTTTTGAATTTATTTAAAATGTTATTTTAATTTTAAAAAGTTGATAATAAAAATAGCATTTTTTTAATTTATTTAAAATATTATTTTTATTTTAAAAGTTGGTGTTAAACATGGCAATTGGCCAAAAAAAAAAAGTTTTCTTCTTAAAAGTGTTATTTTATTTAAAGTATTTTTAATTTTCTCAATTAGTCTCAAATGTTTTAAAAAAGATCCATAGCAATAATAATACATAGTAAAAAAACCCAAAAAAAAAAAAGAATTTCAAAGTTCATAAATCATATATGTTTCTCATAAATATAATTATTTGAAATTATAATATAATATTTTAACTTCAAACATTTCTATTAAAAATATTTCAAATCTAATTTATTTTTAACTTCAAATATTTGAAATAAAAATATTTCAATTCCAATTTCTTTTTAATTGAAGTATTATTTCTATTTTCTCATATAATCTCATACATTTTTCAATAAAAATGATAATAAGTATAGCAATTTAGCAAACAAGTTAAAATTATAAATTAGAAAAAAAAAGAAGGTTCAAACCGGATAAACCAGTCAAATCCGTGATTTGGCGATTCACAAAGCACCAACAATTAACTGGTTTCACGGTCCGATTACGATATATCAGTTTTGATAGACCAAACTGACGGTTCAAATCGTGAACCGCCGATTTTGATTTGTTGAACGGTACTACCAAATACTAATGTGAAAATAAAAGACAAATCAAACTCATTAAATATGTGATTATCTTGATGGGTTCTCCTTTTCAGAGTTTCAAAAAGAAAAGAACAAAAGTTCACCTTTTGAGCTGCCAACCTATAAAACCAAGATGGAAATTGGAAGGCTGGAGTTGTCTTTTTTCAATATCAGTTCCCAATTTCGTCCTCTTCTACTCTCTTCTCAAACGTTACGTTGCTCCTCGGGCTTTCTACGCTCCATTTCTTTTGACACAACACATATCAATATTGCAACTATGATTGGTGTTCGCTCTTTTTTGTAAATCGTAAACATTATAAATCCTCAGATTAAAAGTAAGCTTTTTATTGTTGTTGGCTGTGTTGTGAACGAAATGGGGGAGGATTTGATTAGCGGTGCTCATGAAGTCAACGCGCAGATAACAGGTCAGATTGATGCGATTGAGCCGGGCAGCGAGGGAGTTAGGCTGGAATTGATAATGGGCTCAGCAAGTAATTGAAATTGTGCACATATCCCACATATTATGTCTAGATATTTATTTAACCATTTTGTCATTTAGCATGCTTATTAGGATGATTGTAACAAACTGTGGTCCCAACAATTCCTATTAAAATGGGATACCACTTAATGGAATTATCAGAATGCAAAATCATAATTTTCTTCCTAACCATTTCATCTATATTTCTCTCTCCTCCATCCCTCTATCCCTTTCTTCTCCCAAGCTGAATTGCTAATTAAATTACATCAATTTACATACCAAAATACATACCCAAGTTACAATCATTCATAAATATAAATAGAATACAACAACTGGTATTCAGAGCCTCCAATCCTTGGCTATGGCTGAAGGGACCCGCATCAAAGACCTGTAAGAAGCACAAAGAAAAATTGATCAAAATCTGCAAACTGAAGCTATGAAGAGGGAAGCCAGTGAGTTAAAATTACAGGAATAAATATCAAGAATCAATTCCAATCTGCAAGAACTAATGGGTTTGAACACTAAATATGACCACCTCACTCAAACCCTAGCTGCGATGCAATTGCAGCTACTCAACATGAACAATGGAAAAGGATCAGCAGATGAAGAATCCATCCTGGTGGTCCCCACATGGGCTCAGGCAGTGAAATTACCAATTTTAGAACCAATAACCAACACAGAATCAGAGTTATCACAGAGTCACAGAATATGAACATCATCAGTCCTGTTCCCAGGCAAGAATTTCCTAGATTTGATGGTACTTCTCCTAGATCCTGGATCTTAATGTGTAAGGGTTATTTCAAGCTAGTGCCTAACATTCCTGAACATCAGAGAGTTATTTTGGCTGCTATGCACTTTGAAGGGAAGGCTGCACAGTGGTACCAGAATTCAGACACCTCACATGCTGATTTAACCTGGCAACAGTTGGTTGAAGTGGTCTCTGCTAGGTTTGAGGAATTGAAGGAGGCTAAAATAATATCAGAATTTAACAAACTCAAATAGACTGGCTCTTATGCAGAGTATGTAGACATGTTTGAAGAATTGAGAGCATGCATGTTGATCCTAAACAGTTACAGAGAAGAGTACTTCATAGCTAGCTTTATTAGTCGGTTGAGTGAAGAGCTACAGTCCTTTATCAATAAGTTTGAACCAACCACTTTACAGCAAACCATAGAGTTGGACAGGAAACAAATTTTAACTCTGGAGGCTATTGTTAAGAAAATGAAACAGTACCCTAAGCCTTTCACACCTGTTTACCAAAATAAGAAAACAGAGCCTACTTACCCACATATTCCAAAACCAATGGCTGGCACCCAACCAAAAACACCTGTTAAAATGTTAACATCTGCTGAAATGGCACCAAGGAGGGAGAAGGGCCTATGCTATAATTGTGATGAGAAATTTACCTATGGCCATAGGTGCAAAAAAAGGATAAATTATATGATCATGACAGAGGAGGAAGAGTTTGACTGCCTACAAGTCACTAATACCAAGTTACCTGAATTAGATGTACCCACTGATGCTATGGAGGAGATACAAATGTCACTTAATGACCTAGTTGGAGAGGATGACATAACCACCATGAGAGTTTGGGGACAAGGTGGAGGCATCAAGATACAGATACTTATTGATTCTAGCAGTACGCTCAGTTTCATTCAAGAATCAACTGCCACCAAGTTGGGTTGCTATGTAGAGGAGGCTAATCCTATTTTGGTCAGAGTAGCAAATGGGCAAAGGTTGGTTAGTACCAAGGTGGCCAAGGGATTCAGTTGGACAATGCAGGGGCAAACATTTACATATTCCTTGAGGATATTGAAAAATGAGGGTTGTGACCTTATCTTAGGGGGGGATTGGCTAAAATCTTGTACCCCTATTGAATTGGACTATGAACAGATTACATTTACAGTTACACTAAAGGGGGAAAGGGTGCAGATACAAGCCTTGACATCTACTACAGACTGCTAGTTCATTTTAGCACCCTCTTTGTACAAAATGATACACTGTGATTACCAGTCACAAGTTGAGGAGCTTTTTGTGTTATCAGTGCAGAAAGGAGACCATGAGGAAAACACACATATGGAAAAGTTGTTGGATATCTATAAGGATGTGTTTGAGGAGCCTACAGGGCTACCCCCTGTGAGGGGTACAGAACACCAAATAATACTCAAACCAGGGAGCATTCCTAAATACCAATTTCCCTACAAGGAACCCCATGATCAGAAGGATGAGATTGAAAAGATAGTTGCAGAACTGCTACAGAGTGGAGTTATTCAGCCCAGTCAAAGTCCTTTTTCCTCACCAGTATTGCTGGTTAAGAAAAAGGATTCAACCTGGAGACATTGTGTGGATTACCGATACCTAAATGATTTAACTGTTAAACATGAGTACCCCATACCAGTAATTGATGAACTTTTGGATGAACTACATGGGGCTAAGTACTTTTCTAAGATTGATTTGAGGTCAGGCTATTTCCAAATCCTTATGAAACCTGAACACATGTATCTAACTGCTTTCAATACTCACCATGGTCAATTTGAGTTCCTAGTCATGCCTTTTGGACTCTGTAATGCACCTGCCACCTTTTAGAGTTTGATGAATTAGGTGTTCAGTGGTTGTTTAAGGAAGTATGCCTTAGTTTTATTTGATGACATCCTAATCTATAGTAAAGGGTGGGATGTGCATCTCCAACATGTGAGGGCTGTGTTGGAGATACTTAGGAGAAACCAGCTATTTGCCCAAGAGGAGCAAATGCCAGTTTGGGCATACACAAATTGAGTACCTTGGACACATAATCAACCAAGAAGGGGTGACCACTGACCCACAAAAGTTTGAGTGTATGATCAATTGGCCAGTGCCTAAGACAATCAAACAACTGAGGGGTTTCCTAGGACTGACTGGATATTACAGGAAATTTGTCAAAGGATATGGATTATTGAGCAAGCCACTCACTAACCTCCTCAAAAAGGAAAAGTTTGCATGTAATAATGAGGCTGATGTAGCCTTTCATAACCTGAAGAAAACTATGACAACTACACCTATACTGGCCCTACCAGATTTTTCTCAACCTTTTGTCTTGGAGACTGATGCTAGTGGTTATGGGATTGGAGCTGTTTTGATGTAACAAGGTAGACCTAAAACATTCATGAGCAAACTATTATGTCCCAGAAATCAAGGGTTATCCATTTATGAAAAGGAGTTCCTAGCAGTGTTGATGGCTATACAGAGATGGAGGTATTACTTACAGGGACACAAGTTCATTATAAGAACAGACCAATAGGCTCTCAAACATCTTTTAGACCAAAGGGTGATGAATCCTACACAGCAAAAATGGATTACTAAGTTGCTGGGATTGGATTATGAAATCCACTACAGGAAATGGAAGGAGAATCGGGCAGCAGATGCACTGTCCAGAGTCAGGGAGCCAGAAGAAGATAGCTATGCCCTTACCACAATAAAACCTATGTGGATGCAAAGGGTGATCAGTAGCTATAAAATGACACCTTTGCCAGCAAGATCATTGCAGCCAAAAGCATAGATTCCACATCTTACCCAGACTTTGAGGTAAATAAAGGGTTGATCATACACAAAGGGAGGCTGCAAGTGCGAAGTGACAATGAACTCAGAAAAATGATTTTGGATGCCATGCATATGGTGGTAACTCAGGAATAGGGGGAACCTATATGAGAACAAAAGGGGTTTTTTACTGGCCAAACCTGAAAGCTGATGTTATCAAATTGGTGCAGAGGTGTGAGGTATGCAGCATGAACAAAACCAACTATGAACCCTATCCAGGGTTGCTACAACCCTTGCCTATACCAGAACAAGCCTGGACACATATTAGCATGGATTTTGTTGAAGGCCTACCCAGGGTTAATGGGAAAAGTGTAATCTTGGTGATAATTGACAGATTCACAAAATATGAACACTTCCTAGCTCTAGCTCATCCTTATACTGCTCAGTCAGTGGCTCAATTGTTTATGGATTAGGTATATAGGCTGCATGGGCTTCCTCTCAGCATAGTAACTGACAGGGACAAGGTTTTCACCAGCCAATTTTGGGGAGAGGTTTTCAAGCTCATGGGGGTGAGGCTTAACATGTCAACAACTTACCACCCCCAGACTGATGGATAGACAAAACATTTAAATCAATGCCTAGAAAGCTATCTGAGATGTATGGTGCATAACAACCCTAGAACCTGGCTCAAATGGATAAACTTGGCTGAACATTGGTATAATACCAACTACCACACTGGCCTGAAATGTACCCCTTTCCAAGCCATATATGGGTATTCACCCCCCTTCCTATCTACCCAATCTTTTGTAAGAAATGCAGACACAGAAGCCAAGTATTTTGTGAGGGATAGGAAGGATATGATCAAACAACTAAAAGACAACCTTTTTCAGGCACAAAATCGAATGAAAACATATGCCGACCAATCTAGGGTTGAGAGGACCTTTGAGGTGGTTGAAGAAGTTTACCTGAAGCTCCAGCCGTACCGCCAAAATTCCCTACAATTGAGGAAGAATTTGAAGCTGGCCTCACGCTACTTCGGACCTTATCGCACCTTGGAGAAGACTGGGGAGGTCGCCTACCGACTGGATCTGCCCGCCGACTCTCGGATCCACCCAGTTTTTCACGTCTCTCTACTTAAAAGGAAGCTGCGTCAGGAGGTGGTACCTTCAAGTGAATTACCAGTGGTTACGACAGAAGGAATTTTTGAGTTAGAACCTCAACGATTTTTGGAAAATCGAAGGATAAAAAGGGGGAAAATAGAAATTGAGCAAGTGTTGGTTGTGTGGAGTGAATGTCCTCAAATCAAACCCACCTGGGAAGATGCGGATTTCATCAAGCGAAAGTTTCCGGGCATGGATCCTTGGGGACAAGGAACTCAATTTGGGAGGGGTAATGTTGTGGACTGTGTTGTGAACGAAATGGGGGAGGAGTAGATTAGCGGTGCTCATGAAGTCAACGCACAGATAACGGGTCAGATTGATGCGATTGGGTCGGGCAGCGAGGGAGTTGGGCTAGAATTGATAATGGGCTCAACAAGTAATTGAAATTGTCCACATAGTCCACATATTATGTCTAGATATTTATTTAACCATTTTATCATTTAGCATGCTTATTAGGATGATTGTAACAAACTGTGGTCCCAACAATTCCTATTAAAACTGGATACCACTAAATGGAATGATCAGAATGCAAAATCATAATTCTCTTCCTAACCATTTCATCTATATTTCTCTCTCCTCCATCCCTCTATCCCTTTCTTCTTCCCCAAGCTGAATTGCTAATTAAATTACATCAGTTTACATACCAAAATACATACCCAAGTTACAATCATTCATAAATATAATTAGAATACAACATTTATTTATTTAAACCCAATCTCAATTTTTTGGAACAGAAAATCTCTTTCATTCTTCTCGGCGAGAGTCTCGGCGGATCCAAAATTTACAGTTTGGGGAGGCCGCGTATTAAAAGATAAAAATAATTTGGTTAAATGGTGAAAATCAACTCATGTTATAGCGAGGAAAAATATATTTTTAACCTCTTTGATATTGCGCTAAATTAGAGAGAATATTAAATTAAAAAAAAAAAAGAAGGTAGAGTGGTGAAAGAAAATAAGAAAGACATGTTTATACTTATAAGTTGATACCATTAATTAGTAACAATAGGGAAATAAAAAAGAAAAGGTGAGGAAAAAAGAGGGAAAGAGGTGATTTTTTTTTTAATTCTATATTGTTGTGTTAAAGTTAATTATCGAGATAGAGGAAAAGAAAAAAAGAAAAAAGAAGAATAAAAAATAAAAATAAAAAGAAAGAGAGATGGGTTGTATTTTTTAATTCTATTATTGATTTTAAATTTAATTAATGAGAAAGAGGAAAATAAAAAGAAAGGAAAATGAAAGATAAAGAATATATAAAAATAATGAATAAAAGAAAGAATAAAGAAGGAAAAAAAATAAATGAGAAAGAGGAAAGTAAAAGGAAAGATAAAAAATATAGAAAAACAAGAGGTATAAAGAGTAAAAAAAAAAAAAAAGAGAATGAGGGTGAGAATAAACAAATGAAAAAGATAAATATAAAAAGAAAAAAATAGAAGAGATTAAAAGAGAGAGAAAAAAGAAGGAAAATGGGTATGAAAAAGAGTTCAACCATTAACCATTTAAGAAGAAACTATGTACACAAACCACTAGACTAAGGTACAAACTTTTAAATTATTGAAAGTCGAATTTTATATAATTACAAATAACAAAAAATCATATATAGAATTATGATTTTGGAATTTTATTTTTTTGGGGGGAGGGGGGCATGACCCCCTCAAACAACAAGGTAAATCCGCGAGAGAACGAGCAATTCGCCGATTTCGACGGGCGACGGGTGGCTGGGTTGAGGAGGTGCGGTTTTGGATTGGTGATGGCGGTCCGACAGCGTCTGAGTGACCATGGTGATCGGGAAATGTGATGTCGGTGAAAAATCTTAAAATTGAAATCACAACTTGAATGACTATTTACGTATTTTTTTTGTCTTCATTATGTATCTTTGTACTTTAATCTATGAAATTTGTTTGTCTCTTTTCGTCTTCATTTGGAACTTTGGTTGATGGACTTATGCAAGTACTATGGGGATTTTGAATATAGTTCTTGAATTAGTCAGCTGATTCTGATCATCTCGTGGCATTCGCTGCCACAGCCTTTTATTAGTGCTTTTTTCTGTGCGTGTGATGTAATAAAAAAGAGTAATGCTAATTGAATATTTAGTTGGACAAAAAGTTATACAAAACTTATTATTATTTATTCAAGATGAATTATATTACTTTTTTTTAATTTTTTTTTTTCTACTTGGGTGTGTTTGATCTCATTTAGGGATAAAAATATTAATAATTAATTATATAAAAAATAAAAATAAGATATATTTTTTAAAATTAGATGCTAATTCTTAATATGAGTTGTTTCTTTTATCTTTTCAAATTATAAAATAAATTTTTGTGTAATTGTATATATTTTATTTTTTTAACTTTAAAAAAAGTTGGACAAAACCTATTAATATCTCATAAGATAAAAAATGAATCTCCTATTAAAATTAAAAAATAAAAAAATTAATTTTAAAAATATAAACACATTATAAAAAATATCACAATTAACTACATAAAAAAATATATATATAATTACACAAAAAATTAAAATTTTGTCTAACTTTTTGTCCAACTAAATGTTCAAGAAGCATTACCCAATAAAAAATCATGCTAACTGAATTATTTATTCTGGTTGATTTGCGTTTATCTCATTTATTAACGCATGTGCCTTTGTTTATGCTGTACAGATTATCTTTTTAGCGATTCAAGGAGAGCAGGTATCATCATCACTAAACTTCATTAGTGGTGGACGGCCAATTTTTGACTCACACTCTGGTGCATGGGTATGTGTGTCTTACCCAGTTGGAGACAGGACATCGAAACATTGTAGTATGTCTCATATAGGCTGTACCGTGATGACATCAACAACCGTCATCTGCTTTCTTTCTTTAATTTTCTCCGTAGTTTATGAAAATGGTGTTTTTTTTGCACTAACCTAATGCTAGTTTTTAAGTAATGTATTACTAATTAAAAAGTAATAATTAATGAATGTAGTGCTATTTATAATCTTGAAAAGTCAATCTCAATAAATGATGACACATAGTTCTTAATATTGTCATAAATTGTAACTTATTTAAAATTTTAAATTAACAATAATTCTTGTATGAAAAAATAATGTTATTTTATATCAAATCAGTGTGCTATTTTATGTAGCAACTTAATGCTATTTTTAAAGTAATATATTTCTAATTAATGAGCAATGTAGTTATAATGTTAAAGTAATCTCAAAAAATGGTGCAAGTTTTTAGACATGTAATGCTGGTCACAAATATTGTTACTTATTCAAGATTTTAAATTAACGATGAATTTTGTCTAAAAAAATAATATTTTCTACCAATTAAGTTCTATTTTGTGAGACACGTAGTGTTAATTAATATTAACCATTTACCAATGTTCAATTTATAAAAGCTAATAATATTTTTTTTTTAAAGTTTTTATTATGCAAATGTATCTTATATCGTAGATCATGAAAATATGATTAACATGATATATTTTTCATGCAAACCAAATAAAGAATGAGTAATTTATGATATTTTATTTGAGTTATTATTGTTTATAAGAATCGCATTGCTTTTTATATCGTATTAAAATACTTTTATATACAATTAAATGAAGGGTAACCCACTTATTCATCAAGACCCGCAAGAGAGCTCAGCCCAAGCCCAACCAAAAAGTCAATATTTGAATAATCCGTTTGACTCCATAAAATCGGGGTGCTTGAACCCGCGGATCCTCCCCCGTTTTGATCTTGGTCGTCTATATGAATTGAGGCAATCTCAGCCCTCCGTCTCATCCTTATAACCCTATCTCACCTATAAACCCTAGCCCTAAGCTGCTCAATATTTCTCCCCACCTCCATTTTCGTGTCTTCTTCATAGTTTACCAGAAAGGAATTTTTTAGTTTATTCTTGGGGTTTGATCCCTGTGCGATTAACTATTTGTGTGTGAGGGAAACTCACCAGACTTTGTCACCGGTTAAGAGAGAGGGATTTATGGGGCTGGGAATGGAGGGCCGACCGACTATTGCAGCAAATCGGTGAACGCTACCAGGTGGTGTTGGGCTAAGTGACGTCCTGAGGAGTTCTCCGTGCTCTTCTTCGGTTTGTTACAACAATAGAACCAACGATGGAGATCTGAGTCAACGTTCTGATGTCACACCATTTCGATCATCGGGATGCAGCTTCTAGGTGTTGTGGCACTACTCTATCTCCGACCCACAACGGGCCAGCTTCCACTAAAAAAAAAAATAGTATTTTACCGAGTGAAAATTCGAGGGAAATATTTTCCTCGGTATTTTCCGAGGGAATTACAGAAGGAACTTTTTACCGAAGGATTATACCTTCGATAACAATGCCTTCGGTAAATCCCTCGAAAATACGGCGCCAATATTTGCCGCCAAAATTACCAAAGGTAATACCGAAGGCTTTCCGAAGGTATCATTACCGAATGAATATCCCCCTTGAAAATACTGAGGAAAACAACATTCCCTCGAAAAACCGAGGGTAATTTAGTCCCTCGGGTTTTTTGAGAATAAAAAAAATTAAAAAAACATAAATAAGACAAAAACCGAGGGGAAGAAACTCCCCTCGATTTTCTCGAGGGGAATTCAGTCCCCTCGGTTATTTTGAGAATAAAAAAATTGGAAAAATAAATAAATGAGAAAAAATCGAGAGGAAGAAAATACCCTCGGAAAAACCGAGGGAAATTTAGTCCCCACAATTTTTCTAAGAAAAAAAAATAAAAAAAATTAATAAGAAAAAGCCGAGGGGAATTAGGATCCCCTCGGAAATCCTGAGGGGAAGATGTTCCCGGTTTTTTTCAATTAAATAAAAAATCCAAAAAAAAAAAAGAAAAATCGTATAAATAAAATAAATCCTATCATTTTAGGCACATGGGGTGGTTTTCACCCGATTTCGATTGAAGAATATCAACGAGCATGTGCGTATTTATACTTTTCGTGTAATTCGAACAACAACCAAGATACGATAGATCAATCATCTTGTTCGGTTGGAAACGTGAAGCGACGAAGCGTAGTGATATTGTGAAGGTGGCACGGGGTGCATCTCGATATCATGGAACCACGAGGATGGGATGTTGATGGAGGAAGTCACTGCAGCGATGAGAGCGTGACCTAGGCGGCTTCCCTGTGATCCTCCATTTAATTCTATAGAGTATTAGTGTTAGATTAATGAATATTTTGTCAGAATACTTATGTTTGATATTTGATTTTTAATTTGTGACACAGATATATATATATATATACACACATACATATAAATAAATAAATAAATAAATATATATATATATATATATATATATATATATATATATATATATATATATATATATATATA
>BMAC01000098.1:971559-989775 GCA_014905375.1 Phtheirospermum japonicum | reverse complement strand
TTTTTAATTTGTGACACAGATATATATATATATATACACACATACATATAAATAAATAAATAAATAAATATATATATATATATATATATATATATATATATATATATATATAGTATATATATATATATATAAAGGCCGTTAGTAAAATTTTTGAGAATGTTGACAGGCGAAACCTGTCAGCAAAATTTTGAGATTGCTGACAGGCACAATATGCTGAAGTCTGTTATACCCATAAGCAAATACTGACGGTTGCTGAATGGTGACCAGAGGCTTATTAATGGGTAATTCCCATCAGCAGGGCGTTGACGAATGCTGACGGGTAAGATAATCTCGTCAGCATACAACTTACCTATGACAAAAATGTTGATGGGCAGCAAACCCGTCAGTAAAAAGTTTCTGACAGGTTTGCTGACGGCTATCCATCAACATTTGCCGATTTTGTTGTAGTGATGGTTTTGGATGTCAAATGACAAGTTATAACATACAAAAACAAAATAGAGAATTTTAGTTGATTGATGAAGAAGTCTATGATATTTTTAGTGCTTCTTCTTTTATCATTACAAAAAATACGAGAATAGGAACTCCTATTTGAATGGCTCACGATCAATATGTGAAGAAACAAAACCGTCACTAAAAATCTCAATAACGTTACAAAAAAGTAGTAGAGATAGTAACAAAATGTCATAAGAAACGTGGTAATATCAAGATCGCTAAAAGTTATTTGAGACAAAATTAATAAAACTTCACTAAAGGTTATGTTATTAAAATGCAATTAGCAAAATGTCAATAAATATTATTACCATCCAACTAGTGAAATTTACATGATTTTTTGTCTAAAAAAAATAAATTCAAGTTTGGGACATTTTCTTATCGTCTCTAAATGTGATTAGCATAATAACAATTATATTCGTCTCTAAAAGGCTTTGTAGTGACGTTTTGTCATTCGACTCAAAACTTAATTAGTATATTGATAATTATTTTCGTCTCTAAAAGTATTGTTTAGCGTGCATGTATCCTCTCCTGTCTCTCTGTGTAAAATATATATTGACAACTATTCATCTCAATGGTGTTGTTTAGTAATATTTTTATTCGTCCCTAGCCTTTCAGTATCTTCTTGGATATTTTGCTGCTCATGCATGTTCCATTATTGTGAGGGAAAAATGTGCTGGGGAAAAAAATAGAATTAGAGACACTACAAAAAAAATAGTTTTTATCGAGAGGAACACCTAGGGAAAAAATGCCTTCAAAACTTCCGAGGGCATTAACAAAGGTAATATTTACTGACGGCATTACCAAGGATTTTTACCTTCGGTACTATTATCTTTGGTAAATTTTTTGAATACACGGCGCTAATGTTTGCCGCTATAATTACTGAAGGTAATACCGAGGAGTTTTCGAGTATATCATTACCGAAGGAATTTAACACTCAAAAATATCGAAGGGACATATATACCCTTGAAAATTATTGACGGGAAAAAATTCCCCTCGGAAATTACCGAAGGAAAATTATTGCCTTCGGGAATTTCTGAGTGAAACTTCTCCCCTCGTTTTTTTTTAGTTTTAAAAAATAAATAAATAATAATATCATAAAAATAAAGCATATTCTATCATATTAGGCACGTGCACTTGATTAAATATGTTTATGTAAAAGTTATCAAATCTTACATGTTTACTTTTATAAATAATTGAATTAATGTGTGGTAACCTTCTTTTAAGATTATTATTTTGGATTTTTCCTTTTGCAAGTGGAGAGAGACGGCGATTGAAAAATGGAGAGAAATGTCGAAAGAATGAAACATGGAAAATACTATGCTTATTAAATAAATAACACTAGTGCTATTTTCACAATTGTCAAAAGGTAATAAAATATGGGGCGAGAAAACTAATCATTTTCCCTCCATTAATGTCCCCTGTGACAATTTCCTTCTATGTTCACCAGACTAGGTGGATCTGCTGCTCTGTTTCATTCCTCTCCCTCGAAAAGCCTTTTCCATCTTCATCGAACACAATAGCCCATTTTTCATCTTCTTTTTCTTTTTTCCCTCCATCTCCCTACTTTTGTTACTCTGCATTATCTATAGAAGAAGCCATTTATATCGAAAAAGAGGGACAATTTATTGAGGCCTTTTTGTAAAAGTTTTCAAGAATTTTCATTTAAGAGTGGTGTAGGTAAAGTGCCTTTTATTTATTTATTTTGTTATAGTTTTCAAGAAATTTGTTGTTGTTTTTGTTGATATTGAATTAATAAGTAATGTATGTTTACCAAGTTCCAACCCTAAAAAAAATGTTTGTTGCATGTAGGATAAGCAAGTGAGTTTAAAACCCATTCGAAGTAATACACCTTTTGGATTTTTTAGACTTTAAATAAAAATTTGGAAAAAATAGAAAAAAAAATACAAAAATCGTAAAGACAAACCATATCCTATCATTTTAGGCATGTTGGGTGGTTTTGACCTAGTCTCACAAGAAAAATATCACCGAGCATGTGCGTATTTACATGTGTCGTGTAATTCGACCAATAACCAAGATACGATCGATCGATCAACTTGTTAGGTTGGGAACGCAAAACAACAAAGTGTCGTGATTTTGTGAAGGTGCCATGAGTTGTGTTTCATTGTTATAGAACCACGAGACTTGGTAATTGATCGGTAAATACGCCTTTTCAATTTTTCCAATTTTTTATTTTAAATAAAATCTCGAATAAATTAGAAAATTAGTAAAATAAACCATATCATATCATTTTAGGCACGTAGGGGTGGTTTTGACCTGGTCTCGTAAGAAAAATATCACCGAGCATGTGTGTATTTACACGTGTCATGTGATTTTACCAACAACCAAGATACGATCGATCGATCAACTTGTTAGGTTGGAAACGTAAAGCAACAAAGCATCGTGATTTTGTGAAAGTTCCACGAGGTGTGTTTCGTTGTTATAGAACCACGAGAAATGGTAATTGATTGGTAAATATGCCTTTTCTATTTTTTATTTCTTTTTAATTTAAAAAAACCAAGGGGATCCTAATCCACTAGGAAAATTACCGAGGGGATTACTTCTCCTCGGGTTTTTTACATTAAGGAAAAAAAATTGAAAAAAAAAAGCATAAAAAATAAACCATATCCTATCATTTTAGGCACGTGGGGTGGTTTTAACCTGTTCTCGCAAGAAAAATATCACCGAGCATGTGCGTATTTACACGTGTTGTGTAATTCGACCAAAAACCAAGATACGATCGATCGATCAACTTGTTAGGTTGGAAACGCAAAGCAACGAAGCGTTGTGATTTTGTGAAGAGGCCACCGGGTGTGTTTTATTGTTATAGAACCACTAGAATTTGTATATGATCGATTGATTAACATGAATTTGTACTTATTTTAGTTAGTTTTTGTTATTAATTTCAGTATAAGTTGAATAGATTAAGCGTATTTCCGTATTTTTGTATCTCCAACTTATTATACCGTGTTTTGATCATTATTGATGCAAACGGGTGATTATTCTCTGTTTTTGTTATGATATCTGTAATTTGTTTAATTTTGTATGAATTTTGATGTAATTGTTGCTTTAGACGTAGAGAAGAAATGGGGGAAATAAAGAGATTAGGGAGAGAATTTGGTAGGTAGAGACAATGTAATTTTCAGCTTATCATTCCACAAATATTTTCCTCTATTTATAACCATAGGGGGGGACCATTACACAAGATGCCCTAATGGAAAAAATTAAAAACAAGCTGCATAAAATAAAAGCCCAATACCCAGATTATTATTACGGCCCATTAACTTTTACTAAGGCCCAGCGTCCACTACTGCTGAACAGACAAACAAAGGCGTTTTTTTCTTTTAGATTTAACGGCAATTTTTGAACCGCCGTTATATCGACCGCTGTAAATTTTTACGGAAACCGCCGTAAAAAAATATCACTTTTTACGGCGGTTCTTAAAAAATACATTCAAGATAGTATGTTTTCCAGAACGGACATTCTACGGCAGTTTTTGAAAATACCATCTAGAAAGTTTATTTTCTAGAACAGATTTTTAAAAATACCTTCTAGAAAGAAGTAAAAAATTGAAAAAAAAAATGAAAGCAGGTGCACCAAATATATTTCATATTGATTCAATGAATTATGTACAAGAATTGACATGTACATCAATATACAATCATCCATTGAAGAAAATATTCAATAATTCACATCTGCAGCATTATTTCCCACTCAATGGGTCAATACCTAAGTGCATATGTATTAAATCGACTTCCAAAGTCCAAAAATGTTACGGTACAACCGACTAATCGAAAAGAAGACGCAATGGCTATGGCCATGGCCACAGCCGGGACACAAAACCCCCACCCCCAACCGACATTGACTCGAATGTACACCAAAACTGACGAGGTGATCGAAGTCCCGACATTAATCGAGAAATAGAACCAATTGAAGGAGCTTTTGTGGCTCTTCTCGACCTAATCGGCGTTGTCGAACTGATCGGCTACGTAGGATGAGACACAGGGCTTGATGCCACCAGTACCTAGTTCCACAAGGTAAAACGCGACGAAGCATATCTCCATTTGGGAGCTCGTCGCGTAGCATTCGTCTTTGGTGTGGCAAAACAGCCTCATGCCCGGAATAGAAGCAGTTAAATTCAACATTGTCATTCCCTATTAATTGTAAGTTATTCGGCGTTAGTGTTTCAAAAATTAAAAAAAATAATAATAATTAAAAAAACACTTACGATGACATAGATGATAGAAAAGCTAGTGATAGTCCAATATCATGCGCTGCAATGGGAAAATTACCTTTGCTTCCTGCGCTGCAATTTTTTTTCCTTCTCTGTAACAAACCAAGTTCTTTTAGGCCTTGAGAAAACTTCATCTCTGTGTGCAATCATGTTTTCTGCCTACAATAATATTTTGAAATTAGGACATTTAAGTACTTATTGTTACAAAGAATCTACTGACACTTGAAAACTATATATATATATATATATATATATATATATAGAGAGAGAGAGAGAGAGAGAGAGAGAGAGAGAAAATAAAAACCTTTGTTGCCTCCATTTCAGCTTTTCTTAATGCTATTTCTTCCTTGTAACAATAAAGGCGACAAATCATATACTTCATAAGGAATCAGATGAGAAAATGAATCATTTACCATTCTTCTTGAAGATTCGAGGTCACTTCATCTTCCATTTGCTCAATCATTTGAGACCATTTCCTTATTGATTGCCCAGCTACAATCCGGCCCCTAAGCCTTGCACCAGCTCTTTTAACCTGTCATTATGGTTCAATAGGTCTGGGCATTAAGATTATACTTGCGCAAAAAGCTTCCTTATCCTAGTTCCCTTTCTCTATTATCAAGATAGAGGTCCAAATATTTATTTTCCTCAACAAAATCATCCAGTAAAAACCTAAATGGATATATTAATGGAAACTTACAGGTGATGAGGCATTAGATAGTTAAATGAACTATGTAAAATTCGCGTAAATCTGATGATTTTATCTACTGAAGTTCTCAAAAGCAATTGAACCTCCTAAAGCATGTAGAACTAGACAAATATACAAGATGAATGGGAGAGATTAGATCTTACAACAGTTTTTAGTAGAGCCTGGTCATCATCAGTAACAAAGGTAACAACATAACCTTCTTTGGCGGCTCTGGTAGTTCAATCCTCTCGATGAACATAAGTGGATCAATATTTAATTTCTTTTTTCATTTGTACATTATTGGGAATATGAAGTTTGAATTGAAGAGAAATTACGAAATTTAAAAAAGATTATATTTTATTTGGAGAAACCTAGTTTTACCTGGTAAGATCTTGAGGACATGCAAAGTTGATAACTGTTTGAACCCCTATAATATCAAGACCCTAACATCGAAAAAATACAACAATGAGATGGCAAAAAATAATGATTTTCTGGGGGAAGCTTACATCAAAACACTGGGCTTAGGTGAGGTCTCCATGAAGCTCGGCTGCTTTAAAACCAGCTAACCCAAATAGAATTTTCAACCTATGTGTTGCCTTCTTGGTTCCACTAACAATATAATACAAAATAAGCTCTATAAGATATTTCAAAAAAAAAATCAACAATAAAAAAGATATGATAAACATTATTTCGAAAATATGGCCCAATTTTCATCTATTAGTGGACTAGCCTATGCTATGGAGAGACCGGTAAGAGAAAATGTGAACTCATCATGATTCTGTCAAAGGGCAAATGCAACTAATTCCATTTGAGACAGGCAAATACGTGAAAATAATCACTTTAGATGTAAAGGTTTTGGAGCATAGTGAAAGAAGAACTGCTTCTTCGTTCCCTTCAAGATTTCGGCGTAAGTGAACCACCCTGCATACAAGGTCGAGGTACCATTTGAAAAGTTTATGTAAAAATAATAAACCACCATCAATTAACACTCTCTCCTACCTTATTGGATCTTAAGCATAGGACTAAGGACAATTGAAATATTTAATTAGCAAAGTGAGCTACTATGACTTACTCTTCGGTTAGTGCTGCTGGCTGCTTTGCCGGTGGATCAGCTGATAGGCGAAGTGGTTTATCCAAAGAGATCTTGACGAGCTCATCAATTTTCTCAGTCATGGTAGTTGAAAATAACATGGTCTGCCTCTTTTTGGGGCACAACTTCAGCTGGAGAAATACCATAAAATATTTATTTAAAAAATCGCTAAGAATTCAGTCTACTAATTAAATATAAGAAGAATATTTTTGAATAAAACTCATTCATCAAATCACATGAACAAAAAAAATAAAAATATATATAATAATAATAATAATAATAATAATAATAATAATAATAATAATAATAATAATAATAATAATAATAATAATAATAATAATAATAAAGGCCAACAAAACTATATTAAAAAAATGTGATTCTTCATTTCGAATATAAGGAAGAGTAATTTTATCACCACCCAATATATTATTAGTTGCAKCCATGTATTGTTGCACCCTTATATTATATGTTTTAGTTCTTTACATTTTTACTAACTACAACAAAATATAAATTACCTAAACTACATTTGCATTTCAATTACATTAAATTATTTTTCAACCTAATTTACTAAACATACCCGCTTGAAAAATAAAATAGAAGATGCAAACAGGAAGAGGAAGAAGAAAAGAAAAAACCCAAAATAGCTCAATCATAAAACCAACGGGAAAAACCGTATCAGCTCGTGAATTGAAGTAAGAAGCTAAATTGGATCTGGAGTTTCAATTATAAAGTGATCACGCGATAGGGGAATTTCATCGAGCAGGTGGTGTGCAACAATATGTGTTTATGCGTGCTTAGAAAGCCTAAAATAGAGGAAAAGAAAAACCAACACAGCGAAAAATAAATTAAAACGCGACTCAAACGGAAATTAGGCACTACCTCAATTTCACCAGCTCCAAACAGGCGGCCAAACGGAAATTGGAAGCTCCGGAAGCCACCGGGTCCAACACCCAAGCCCTGTTATGGTCGTTTACCATCTGGGCAGCCATCTTCATCGCCGGTAGCCAGTCTGGGGTGAGTGTCCCCACGTTGACATAGAGCGCATGGGTGTTGGGTGTGAAATCAGGGATCTCCTCGACAGAGTGAATCATCGCCGGCAACGTGCCGCAGGACATTGGCGACGAGATCGATCTATGGAGAGGAGGTTTGTGATTAATTGGACTGAAAGGGGGCTAGGTTTTTTGTTTTAAGATTTATCATTTTTAATATTTATTATTTTTTGGTTTAATATTTATTATTTTTAATATTTATTGTTTTTGGTTTAATATTTAATGCAAATCATCGGATGAGACACGAATCAACGGTCGAAACAAGTTGTTTGAGTTGGACGCGGATCGGTGACATGGCATTAGCAGACTACTTTATACGGAGGTTCTAATAGAACCGCCATTAAATGTCACCATATTCACAGCGGTTCTACTGGAACCGACGTTAAATCCAGCAAACTAGTTAACCTGTGAACTAATTAACGCCGGTTCTTAAGAAATCGGATGTGAATACCTGTTAATTTACGGCGGTTCACAAATAACAGTCGTATAATTTTCGAGTTTTTACGGCGGTTCTGTTAAAACCGCCATTAAAATCAGTTGATATCCAATTTTAACGTCYGTTTTGAGGAAACRGCCGTAAAATYACCTTTTTAACGGCGGTTTTAGCCACAACCGCCGTTAAAAGTATTTTTAAGGCAGTTTTCAGTGAACCGCCTTTAATTAACATCCTTAGAAAGCTATTTCTATAGTAGTAGTCGCAGCCCATTAACCGGCTGGTCAGTAGCCCGGTACCCAAACCCTAAGCCCGACGACCCGGTCTGCCCGATTTCCTTTCCTTATCCTTTCCGTTACCCGACTCTCTCTCCTCAAAATCGAATTCATCCCCTTTTCCTTCAATCTGCCCAACCCTACTCACCATCTCTCCGATTCCACCTTTTCCGTCACTCTCCGACCTCACAGCCATAACAATACCTCCCCTGATTTTGAGATCCTTGACCGTAAGGATCAAAAGTCGAAAACTTTTTCACAATTAGCTTCTTATCCTCCCAAGAAGTCAACTCTAGATTAGGTTTTCCCCATTTCTCAACTTCTTCACCCTTCCTACTAATGATACGCTTCTCTAGAACTCAGTGGGGAGCAGTTCGAAAAACTTCGTCGGCGTCAGTCTTCGGCAGTTCCTCAAGAGGTAAAGTTTCATTTTTTATTTTCCTTTTCAATAGTGACACATGAAAAACTGGATGTATTTTGGATTCTTCGGGTAATTACAGCTTATAGGCCACCTTTCTAATTTTTTGTATGACAGTGTACGGGTCGTAGTACTTGGAGGCCAACTTCAAGTTGTTGCGAAGGTGAAGGGAATTCTGCTTGTAAGGCTGGAGTTTCAGGTACACTTCATCCCCTAACTCAAAGCTTCTCTCTGTTCTTATTTTGTCTTCATTGGTCTTCATACGGTTCTGGGCATGCATTAGGTTTTCTTTAATCATTTCCAGCATGATTTGTCTCTGTTGCATGAGATCCTTAGCCTCCTCATTTTGTGCATCCATATAGGGCCCTGTAGATAAGAGAGGGGGTGCATACCCATATAGGGCTTGAAATGATGTCATTTTTAATCCAGTGTGATAGTTTGTATTATACCAATTCTCAGCAAATGATATCCACTTCATCCATTGCCTAGGAGCAGCACTAGTCATGCACCTTAGGTAGTTTTCTAGGCACTAGTTCAACCTTTCTGTCTGTCCATCTGTTTGTTGGTGGTAGGTTGATGAAAGTTTGAGCTTTACTCCCAACAATTTGAATAAGTCCCTCCAAAATGTGCTAGTGAAAATCTTATCTCTGTCTAAAATGATGCTCATTGGTAGACCACGCAGTTCGCAAACAATGTCTAGGAATAGTTTGACTATGGACTGTGCTGAGTAGGGGTGTGAGAGTGCTATGAAGTGGCCATACTTAGTAAACCCATCAATAACTACCAAGATCACATCTTTTCCCCTGATTTTGGTAACCCCTCTATAAAATCCATTGATATGTGAGTCCAGGCCTGCTCAGGAATTGGTAGAGGCTGTAACAAACCAGGATGCCCCTCATTATCTGGTTTGTTCCTCATGCATACATCACATGATTGCACCATTTCAGCAACATCACTCTGCATCTTAGGCCAATAGAAGATTCCCTCCAACCTCATGTAAGTACCATTAACCCCAGAATGGCCACCATAAGCTGATTCATGCATAACTGACAAGATTTGTTTTCTGATATTGTCATCTTGTCCCACCACTAGTATGCCCTTATACCTTAGGATTCCTCCATTGGATGTGTATTCTGGATAAAGGGTAGGGTTTAGACTCTTAGAAGTTAGGGTCTTATTACAAAGGGGGTCATTAGAATATGTAGCCACTACTTCTTACACCCAATCTGGAATCACTTGGGTGATAGCCTCACAACTGTGCCCAACTTCTTCCCTTCTTGATAAGGCATCTGTTGCCTTATTCTCTACTCCCTTTCTATACTGTATTTCTTAATCCATCCCCAAGAGTTTAGTGATCCACCTTTGTTGCCTAGGTGACCTTACTCTTTGATCCAACAGATGTTTCAAGGCCTGCTGGTCAGTTCTGATAATAAAATTGTGCCCGTGTAGGTAATACTTCCATCTTATAATAGCCGTTAGGACAACCAAAAATTCTCTCTCATACACAGACAAGCTCTGGTTCTTGGGGCAAAGTGTCTTGCTCATATAGGAAATGGGTTTGCCTTGCTACATTAAGACAGCACCCACTCCATGCCTACTGACATTAGTCTCCAGGAAAAATGGTTGGGTATAATCAGGTAAGGTTAGTACAGGGGTGGTAACCATGGCTCTCTTTAACTCCTGAAATGCCCTCTCAGCTTCCTCTCCCCATCTAAACTGATTTTTCTTTAGTAATGTTGTGAGGGGTTTGCAAATGACACCATATCCCTTAAAAAATCTCCTATAGTAGCCTGTTAACCCCAGGAAACCCCTTAATTGCTTGACAGTGGTAGGTCTAGGCCAATTAACCATGCATTCCACCTTATTGGGATCTGTAGATACCCCATCCTCAGAAATAACATGCCCCAAGTATTCAATTTGTTTTTGGCCAAACTAACACTTACTCCTTTTAGCAAACAGAGTGTTTCCTCTCAGTAATGTTAGCACTTATTCAAGGTGTTTAAGATGTGATTCCCATCCCTTACTGTAAACCAATATATCATCAAAAAATACAAGTGCTTATTTCCTCAAACACCCCCTGAAAACCTTATTCATTAAAGACTGAAATGTGGCAGGAGCATTACACAGCCCAAAGGGCATCACTAAGAACTCATAGTGACCATGGTGAGTGCTGAATGCAGTGAGATACATGTGTTTTGGACTCATCAAAATCTGAAAGTAACCTGATCTTAGGCAAATTTTAGAGAAGTACTTGGTACTAGAGAGTTCATCAAGCAGTTCCTCAACTATTGGGATAGGGTAGTCATGTTTTACTGTTAATTCATTCAAATATCTGTAGTCTACACACATCCTCCATGTTGCATCCTTATTCTTTACCAGCAAAACTAGAGAGGCAAAAGAGCTTTTGTTATTCTGTATCATGCCTAATTCCAGCAACTCTTGTATAATATTCTCAATCTCATCCTTGTGGTTGTGAGAGGTCCTGTAGGGGTACTGATGCTTAGGTACACTCCCAGGTTTAAGAATAATCTGGTGTTCCACTCCTCTGCTAGGAGGTAGCCCTTTGGGTTCTCCAAAAACATCCTCAAACCTTTCCAGAAAATTAGTAAGTTTCTTATCCTCCTTGAAGTCAAGCTTAGTGGCATGCAGCACATAAATTCCCTCCACCTGTTCCTCATAGTCATTGTGTATTAGTTTAAAAAGAGAATGTTCTGTAATAAGCTGGCATTGGATTGTGTCAGTCAGAGCCTTTAGCCTAATCCTCTTTTCACCTAAATTCATAGTAACTGACATAACTTGATAATCCAACTCAATAGGGGTGTTCTTCTTAAGCCAGTCCCCTCCTAGAATAAGATCACAGCCTTCATGTTGTAAGAGCCTCGGGGGGGTACCTAAATGTGTAGTTCTGCATTTTCCATGTGAATTCCTCAGCCTGTTGAGAGCTCAACAACTTCTGCCCATTAGCCACTTTAACCAATATCGGCTTAGTGGGTCCCACATCACACCCTAGCTCTATGGAAGTTGACTCCTTAATAAAGCTTAAGGTGCTCCCTTAGTCCAGTAGTACATGTAATTGCTTGTCACCACAGTATCCTACAAACCTCATGGTGGTGGGACCACCCTCTCGTGCCATAGAATTTAAGGACATCTGTAGGATTCATCTCAACCTCAGCCTCATCACCAGTAATGTTTGTGTGGAAATAAGCCAATTCCTCCTCTTCAGTCATCATCATGTAGTTCACTCTTTGTTTGCACTTGTGCCCCATTACAAACTTCTCATCACAGTTATAACAAAGTCCTTTCTCCCTTCTTGGAGCCATTTTTGCAGAAAGCCTGGGTGGGGGTTTGCTTGGGGTAGGTAGGGTTTGTCTGTAAGATATTGGGATTTTAAGGTTAATGGTTTTCTAATTGTTGTAAGGAGCAGGAGAGTAATTTATGTTACGCCCTTTAATCATTTTTGTAATTGCCTCAAGGGTTAGCAACGGTTTCCTTCCTAGCTCTATGGTTTGCTTAAGGGTGTCTGGTTCAAACATGTTGACAAAAGCCTGTAAATCTTCATTAATCCTACTAATGAAGCTTGCTATAAAGTATTCCTCCGTGTATCCCCTATGATTCATCATCAACATACAGGCCTTTAGCTCCTCAAACCTTTCTACATAATCATCATATGACCCACCGTGTTTGAGCTTATTAAATTCCCCAATAATTTATGTCTCCTTTAACTCATCAAACTTAGAAGAAATCACCTCAATGAACTGGTTCCAGGTGAGTTCAATACCTTCTGAATTATAGCTTTGAAACCATAGGGCAACCTTCTCTTCAAAGTGCATGGTAGCTAGTGTGACTTTCTGTGCATCTGGGATGTTGGGTATTAATCTGAAATACCCATTGCATTTGAGAACCCAAGCCCTAGGGTTTAGACCATCAAACCTAGGAAAGTCAATCTTAGGCAGGGGGTTAATGATCTGAGTGTGTTGTTGTTCCATTACTACTATTCCTCTATCTGCCGTTGTTGTTCTTGAATGTGCTCCTTCATTAAATTGGTCTGGGTAGGGAGATCCCAGAATGGACTCTTCTTCAGTTTGTGCTTTACTCTTGCTCATATTGAGAAGATGTAACTGCATGGTAGCTAGGGTTTTGGTGAGGTGATCAAACTTTTCAATGAACCCAGTTTTTAGTTCTTGCATCCCTATTTTGGTCTCAGTAATTTTCTCCTGTGTTTCTTGTTCCTTAGCTGCTCTTTTTATATTTTTTGCCTGGAAATTGATTTCGAATTTTTTGTGCATTTCTTCCAGCTCCTTCAGTCTGGTACCTTCTGCCATGGCCAAGGAAGGATGAGCTCTAGATACCAAGTGTTATGATATTTGTAGTTTGATTAATTTTGTATGAATTTTGATGTAATTTGATGTAATTATTGTTGTAGACGTAGAGAAGAAATGGGGGAAATAAAGAGATTAGTGAGGAAGAATTTGGTAGGTACAGACAATGTAATTTTCAGCCTATCATTCCACAAATATCTTCCCCTATTTATAACTATATGGGGGGACCATTACATAAGATGCCCTAATTGAAATAATTAAAAAAAAAGTTGCATAAAATAAAAGCCCAATACCCAGATTATTATTACGGCCCATTAACTATTACTAAGGCCCAGCATCGCAGCCCATTAACCGGCTGGTCAGTAGCCCGGTACCCAAACTCTGAGCCCGACGACCCGATCCATCTGACTTCCTTTACTTATCATTTACCTTACCCGACTCTCTCTCCTCAGAATCGAATTCAGCACCTTTTCCTTCAATCTGCCCAACCCTACTCACCATCTCGCCGATTCCACCTTCTTCGGCACTCTCCGACCTCACAGCCATAACAGTTTTTCCCTATACATCTAACTAATCGTAGGAGCGCAGCACTAAATAGATGAAGTTTGACGATCGAGAGATGAAATCGAGCTATTCGGTGAAGAAGTAACAAGTTTTATGGGTTAGCGGTCACCCTTACCACTAAGACTTACCGCTAAGCCCTAGCGGTCACGATACCACTACCTTAACCGCTAGAGGATGACAGAGAGCTCCCAGACCAAGTTAACGGTGGACTTAACGGTTACCTGACCGTTAGCCCAACCGTTAGGAAGAAACAGAGAGTTTTAGCGGCACACGTTAGACAAACCATTAAGTGCGGACAGAAATTCTTAGCTGAAACCTTTACCGCTAAGCTGACCGTTAGCGTGCCAGATCAGAAATTAAATAGGAGACTTGTTCTCCAAGTCTTGGGAAAACTATATATACCCTATTATAATCCATCTTAAACATCAACACACATATTTCTAGGGTTGAGAGGCATAGAGAGAGCTCGTTTCCATTTCCCGTTACATAGATACAAGATCAAGATTGAAGATCCAAGAATCGCAAGTTCCAAGCTCCGTTCTTTAGTTCATGATTCGTTCTTCGGCCAAGATCCACTTCGTTTCTCCGGAATAACTGGAGATTTTTGTTCCTTTCCCTAGTTCCAATAAGTACTCTAAACCTTTTTATCGCTTTCTAGATTAATTGTTAGTTAATTTTATGCTTTTAAATAGTTGTTATTTATCTCGAATCTTGAGTTATTTGTTACTTGATACTTTGGATTCCCTTGATAATCTATTTAGTAATCTTTCAACTTTCAATTTCATTTCTTTAATTTATGCTTGGTTATTAGATGATATTATTTATGCTTGGTGATTTTATTGTTAGATTTGTTCATGATATTGGAAGTAGTTTGGTTCATGTTCTTTACTTGCTCCCAACTTCAAGTTTGTTTCATTCATCTATGTTTAGTAATTAGTTTTAATTTCGTTTATGTTGTTTAATTTTTTTTCAAGATTCCAAAACCTTCGTTCATATCTTTTAGTTAATTAAGTCTTTTAAATTCTCGCTGGTAAATTAGTTTAAGATAATTAGTTAAAGTTGATTAGTCTTAATCAATTGCTCTCGCTTTTAGATTCATAGTTCATAAATAAAAAACAAAACAAAACCCCAATTATACATGTTTGTGTGCAACTTTGTGATTAAATAAACATTGGAAATTCTGATATCTTGTTCCTCGAGAATCGACTCAGTTTAGCTTACTAAACTACACGCGAACTCATACTCTTGCGAGCAAGCTTAAAACGTTTGACAAATATTTATAAAAGTAGGTACACAAAAGCTTGAATCAAGATTTTGGCGTCATTGCCGGGGAACAACGCAAAGGTTTTTAAGATGTTTGTTCATTTTACTTTCTGTTATTTCGTCTATTTGTATAATTGAAATTAGGACACATTTTTCCATTCGATACATTTGATTTGTTGTTGAGTGCATGCAAGGTAGACGATCACTTTGACTTGAGCTTGCACCATTCATTGACAACATTCATCATTCCACTCAAGAAAGACTTCGACCTATTTCCGTTCCTGCAAGTGATTCTTCCATCACTACTGATTTTATTTGCGACGAAATTTCTGAAACAATGTCAAGAGGAGCGAATTATGTTCATAATGAGATCCTAGATGATGAGCCACCTAGACATCCTCCACTCCGTAATAGGGGAGAATACGAAAGCGAGCCAATTCTCTACGGAGGCCCGGTACAACCCAGGGTGTATTGGGAGGACCTCCAGCAGAATATGGGGAACCGAAATGAGGATAGAGATGGTTAGCATAATGAACGTGCTGACAATTACGAAAGACCCCCCTTCAGAAATGGATGATTGGACTAGTGGCTGAACAACCAGAATGACCGTTACAATTATGATGAGAGGTACGATCACGATAGTTATTATGCGAGATCTCATCGCACACCGGAGCCTCGACAGCGTGATTTCTCAACCCCCCGTGTTGACCCTTACAGTTCTGCTATCGTGCTGGGTCGGACTTCCAGAGACTTTGAGTTGAAACCTCACCAAGTTAACAACCTTCCGACGTTTCATGGTCTTGCTCATGAGGACCTATTGGGCGTTTCTTAAGGAATTTTACGCCGAAGTTAGTAGAATTCCGACTCTGGGACTTCATCGTGAAGATTTACAAATGGTATGCTTCCCGAGTTTCCTGAAGGATAAAGCTAAGTCTTGGCTTCTTTCTCTG
Source organism: Phtheirospermum japonicum (assembly GCA_014905375.1). Classification (NCBI taxonomy): domain Eukaryota; kingdom Viridiplantae; phylum Streptophyta; class Magnoliopsida; order Lamiales; family Orobanchaceae; genus Phtheirospermum; species Phtheirospermum japonicum. The sequence goes on along the minus strand of BMAC01000098.1, from coordinate 974,006 downwards.
GAGCCGAGATCAATGATAGACTGGGACACGGTTAGTGATAAGTTTGTGAACCAATATTATTCAGCCCAGACGACAGGCCATATCAGGAGACAAGTTGCTAGTTTTGATCAGCAAGATGGGGAGTTATTCCATGAAGTATGGGAGCACGACAAAATACTTTTGCAAGCTTGCCCACATCACAACAACTTCCCAGGTATGGTTCATCAATTTTTCTATGAAGGTTTATCACAGTCATACAAGAACCAAGTCGAGACTGCTACCGAAGGAGATTTTGGGAACTTAATCGCCACAGAAGCCAAGTAGTTATTCAAAAAGATGAGCAAGAAATCCAGGCAAACGAACTCTCGTCCCCGAAAGATAAAAGTCAACAAAACTTCTGTAACGCCGAAAAAAGAAGACAAGAGGTGTGAAGAAATGAAAGCAATGTCCAAAGAGATGGCAGTCTTGAAGGTTGAGTTAGCATCTTCGAAAAAGGCAAATGAAATATGTGCTCGATGCGGATCACCAAGGCAGTTGGCGAGTATGTGCAAGACAACGTTCGACGACAAGAAGGAGGAGGAGGTCCACGCCATTCAGAACTATCAGCACCAACCACCTAATTTCGGGCAGAAATACACGAAGAATAATGATCCTTACTAAAAAACATACAATCCAGGTTGGCGTGATCACCCGAATTTCAAGTTTGGACCTTGGAATCCGAATCATGTGCCGATACCACCACAGACATACCCGCAGTACATGCCACCACCTCCACCAAAAAAAATTTTGACGAAGGGGCCAACACCTACTCCAGTGCAACCGAACGATCAGTTGTTGGTTTGGCAGCAAAACCAGGTCTCCGAGACAATGTGCAATTGAGAAGGACTTTCACAAGTGAATAAGAAGGTAAATGACCTCAATGAGGAGTTTGATGATCTTTTTAAGGTTGTGCATCAAGGGCAAAAGAATTCGGATATGATGATAGGTCAACTATCATCATCGATGGCAAAGTTGTTGAATGAGAAAGATAGATTTCCGAGTCAAGCACAACAGGCCTCAGCCATTCACGTCCTTCAAAGTGGAAAGAAGATAGATAATGGCATCGAGCAGGATGAGGAAGAAGAAGAAGAGGTGGTCGAGATTTTGACCCCGGCAACGACACCATTTTGTTTTGTAGTTTTTCGTGGTTTTGGAAATTAAAGGTTCATTTGACTTGATATTTTCGAAAATCGATTCGATTGAAGGATTCAATATGTTTGTAGCTTGAAGAAATAAAAGAAAATTGAAAATAAAGCAATTAACCTACCTAAACTAAACTAGAAATTGAAATAGCATGTTGGTCGAATGCCTTCAATGAAAATGCAAGCAAATAATGAAAAAAAGACAAAAACAAGCATGTTTCACCAAGTACAAGCATGCATGCACAAGGTACAACTAAGCTTGCATGAACATAAAAACTTGAATAATGCAAATTAACATGAATTGAAAGCATGAATGGATAAAGCAATGAAAATTGATGGGAAAGTTTGAAACTTTACGAAAGACAACAAGCAACAAAGCATAAATCTAGGATTAAGCACGAAAATTAAATTGCAAATAAAGCATGTGAAAAACTCAAAATCAAGACGATCCAAGACCCGATCTATGATCTAGACGTGTCACTCATCTAGATTCTATAGCTAATTCTTAAGATCTAACATGAATTCAAGGTGCTAAGACAAAAGGCATAAAAATGAAGAAAATGCATGAAACATATGAAATTGCGTGAAATTTAACGATCTAGGACTCGATCTATGATCTAGATGTGTCACTCAACTAGATCCCATATATGATTCACAAGATCAAGCACAAATTCTAATACCTAAGGCAAAAAGCATAAAACAAATGAAGAACAAAGCATGAAATTGAAAGAAAACTTGTTATAATTAAAGAGAGAATCCAAAAGCTTGATTGAAATTGCAAGGACTTAAAAATCCAAGGGAGTACTTTAATCCTTCTTGAGCTTACAAACTCAAGGCAATGCTTGAAATTAAATCTAGAGAGAGAAAATAATCTCAAACCCAAGCTTGGGTTGGGAGGGGGTATTTTTTTACAAAATGAGAGATAGGTCTATTTATACAAGGTAATTAGGGTTAAATTGGTTAATTATCACTTGTAAGCTTGGACTTCCTATATTTGACCAAATCTGACCCAAAATGGACATATAACACCATTTGGGTCGAATTGGCTCGGTTGGCTCGGGCAAGGGCGCAGTTGGCTCGGTGCTGTCAGCAGGATGTGCAGACGTAGCCGAGCGATCTCGGCGTGTCTCGGCAGCAATGCGCGCGGGGCGTCAGTCGATGCTCGACAAGATCGAAGCAACAAAGAGTTGCGTCGACCGACGCCGGCAGGCCTCGACATCGACGCGCGCGGCTCTCGGTAGGCACGGCCAAGCTCGGTAGGCGTCGACCAACATCGGCTGACGTGGG
>BMAC01000098.1:960195-971419 GCA_014905375.1 Phtheirospermum japonicum | reverse complement strand
GAGAGAGCTCGGTTAGGGTCGGCTCGGTTCGATTTTTGTGCCTTGATGCCTTCATCTATGAAATAGGAATCTAAACCATAAAAAACCATGATTTACCAAAAACCTCAAGTTAATTGAACCATTTAACCAAATTAAATATAAAATTAAAAAGAAACACGAAAAATAATAAAACAAGAAAAACGACCTAAAAACCTAACGAAAAATGACTCAAAACTACTAGAACCGAACCTAAACCCTAACTAAAAACACAAGGAAAAATACAATAATTACATAAAAAACAACTACCCCACACTTATCGGTTTGTTCGTCCTCGAACAACGAAAAGAATCGAGAGTGCACACGCAATGCACATTGTGTAAAATGAGAAATCCTTGTGCTTATCCTTATTAATATGATGATAGTATCAACATAGACTCGCTATCATCAAGCATTGCTCGTATTACTCTTTCTCAAATGCAAGCCGAATTGATGACTTCCTCTCAAATGGAATTTTGAGGGTGTTCGCTCAAGATTGCTCATAGTTCATAACCAAATAAGAATTGAAAGAGGTCTTTATTATGGGTTGTAATGTTGGCTCATTGGTAAGGTATGGAACATTTGGATATATTGGCTAACACACGATCAAACGCGATCAATAACACACAAAGTCCTAATTTCTAAAACACAAAGCTTATAATCGCTTTACCCTTCCCAATTCACCAAACTCTCGTTTGAAACCTTTTCGTATACTCACACGCTTTTCCGACTTTAATTCACAAAACTTAGAAACTTTTTGAATTCGCTTCTTTTTACTAAACATAGCCTTTTTGAATTAGGCTTTTTCACTTGGATGCCTGCTTTATCACTTTTCGTGATTTGTGTTGGAGTATTATTCTTTTTTTTCTTTTTTTTTTGTATAAGCAACTCAAAACCCGAAACCCACAATCGATTTCCATCACATTTCTTGTTAACTAATCATAAACTCTTACCTCACAATTTATGAAGATATAAGAGTTAAAATCGAGTTCGACTAACAAGAAACGGGGCATAGGCTCAAGGGGGCTCTTGGGATTTTTAAAGTAGCTTAAATATATGGATATGACCGGAACAAGGGTAATACATGTGCCTCGAGGTCGTTTTCTAATTCAATCATGTACGAGTAAAACCAAACCTCCTGAATGCAATTTCCATAAAAATGCAAGCAAGCCGATAATCACACAAGGCTACTCACTAGTTTGCACCGAATTTGGGAGCAAAATCCAAATAGCTTTTAGAGCGTTGCAATCTTTTCACGAGAAAATGTTGATTATATATATATGCGGGTTTTGGACGAAGTACAAAAATTCAACTCCTCACACAAGAGGCCATAAACATGTAAAAACCTGACAAGTAAACAATTCAAACTTTCAAGCATGTGGAGATTGCTTAAACATGTAATAGACACACAAAAGACACAAAAATTGACTCAACCATATAAAAGCGCAAATAGTAAGTGTCACTTCGCCAAGGCTCGAGTTAAGAAAGACAAATCATGCTTTGTGACACCCGGACCCTAACCACCTACCCATTACCCCACACTTATTGGTGTGTTCGTCCTCGGACAACGAAAAGAATCGAGAGTGCACACGCAATGAACATTGTGTAAAATGAGAAATCCTTGTGCTTATCCTTATTAATATGATAATAGTATTAACATAGACTCGCTATCGTCAAGCATTGCTCGTATTACTCTTTCTCAAATGCAAGTCAAATCGATGACTTCCTCTCAAATGGAATTTTGAGGGTGTTCGCTCAATTCTGTCAAGTGTATATAGGACGTGTTTACGCTCAAGTTGGTCAATACATGCACCTTTTCAAGATTTCACAAATCGGACGCTCAAAATTGCTCATAGTACATGACAAAATAAGAATCAAAAGAGGTCTTTATTATGGGTTGTAATGTTAGCTCTTTGGTAAGGTATGGAACATTTGGATATAGTGGCTAAGACACGATCGAACGTGATCAATACATACAAAATCCTAATTTCTAAAACCCAAAGCTTATAATCACTTCACCTTTCCAATTTACCAAACTTCACCTGAAACCCTTTCGTTTGTACACACACTTTCCCGACTTTTATTTCACAACACTTAGAAACTTTTTGAATTGTTTCTTATCACTAGTTTTAGCCTTTAAATTAGGCTTTTCACTTGAACGCACACTTTATCACTTTTCGTGATTTATGTTGGAGTATTATTCTTCTTTTTTTTTATTTTTTATTTTTTGTGTATAAGCAACTCAAAACCCACAATCGATTTCCCTCACGTTTCTCGTCAACTAATCATACACTCTTACCTCGCAATTTATGAAGATATAAGAGCTAAAATCGAGCTCGGCTAATAAGAAACGGGGCATAGGCTCAAGAGGGCTCATTTGGGATTTTTAAGTAGCTTATATATTTGGATATGGCCGGAACAAGGGTGATATATGCGTCTCGAGGTCATTTTCGAATTCAATCATGTACGAGCAAAATCAGACCTCCTCAATGCAGTTTCCATAAAAATGCAAGCAAGCCGATAAATCACACTAGGCTACTAGTTTGCACCGATATTGGGAGCAAAATCCAAAGAGCTTTTAGAGCGTTGCAATCTTTTCATGAGAGAATGTTGATTATATATATATTGGCGGGTTTCGGATGAAGCACAAAAATTCAACTCCTCACACAAGAGGCCATAAACATGTAAAAACCTGACAAGTAAACTTTTCAAACTTCCAAGATAGTGGAGATTGCTTAAACATGTAATAGACACACAAGACACAAAAATCGACTCAACCATATAAAAGCGCAAATAGTAAGCGTCACTTCGCCAAGGCTCAAGTTGAGAAAGACAAATCATGCTTTGTGACACCCGGACCCTAACCACCTACCCACCCCACACTTAAACCATGCAATGCCCTCATTGCATTTTAATGAAAAACAAGTAAAAGGTGGGGTCCACCTAAGAATCTAAGCAATCCGAGTGAACATCGAGTATGACTAGTATTTTCCGGCTCCACGAGCGCTACCCTCTTAACAAATCACCCAAGGTTCAAGTCGGAAAACGAAACCCTATAAAAGGAAACCAAACAAAATAAAAAATGCAAGAACATATGTGCATAGACCAAGACAAGACGAAACTAAGAACTAAAAAGGACTAAAAGACAACTAGAAAATATTTTTTTAGGTTTTCCATTATTCAAATGTTTTTTAATTTTCATTTTAAGAAGAAAGAAAGAAAGAAAGAAATTAAAAGTTATAAACGAGAAAAACTTGAGTGCCTCCCAAGAAGCGCTTGTTTTACGTCAATAAGTAGTTTTGTGATCAGACTAGCCAGCCGCCAATGATCGTTGGTGGGGGGATCGGAGGTAAATGATTTTCTTATGTATTTTTATTAAATTATTAATTTTTATCATTAAAAATGATTTAAACTTTATATATCATGGATCTCAACTACGGCATGGAATGTAGAGTGGGATAAGTCTGAAAACTAGAAGAGGTTCGACGAGTTCAGTGCCAATAGGCGGAGCGAACCTGCTGGTCTGGGTACAGGGATGTCGAAGCACACCGGGGGTCCAGATTTACGATCAATTATTCTTATAATATTTTAAGTAATTTTAGATCATAATACATTATTTATTTATTTATTTAATGTTAATTATCTGATAATTTTATTTATATACATGAGCGGGAGACGGGTGAGCCAGCCACTACGTACCAGGTTATTGTACATACGCATAAGAAGGACAACGACACATGGGTCGCTACGAGATCTAGTAATACTAATGTATTTATATTTTTATGTTAAATAATTATAAATTAACATGTTTTTCCATTTAATATTAAAATTTACTAACGGCTTGTATTTTTGGAGGAGTACGAGCGACGTCTGGATGAAGCACATACTTATTCTCAGTATCCAGATAACGAGGTTGACTCTGACCTTATTTATCTCAACGTCATCGGGTCGTGTAATGGCCGACATTATGGCACCGACTGGTTCGGGAAGTCGGTGGCTGCTACGAAGGGTTTCAGAGGCAGTGGTTCTTCCTCTTCCCAGCACGACATGACTCATGTGAAGGAGCTCGAGGCGCATCTCCAAACGCAGAGGGCGGAGTTAGAGGCCACGAGACGAGCTCAACAGGCGATGGAACAGAGTTATAATGAGTCTAAACTATTACGTGAGCAGCAATGACAGGAACAATAATAATTTCAGGCGCAGGTTAACGCGCGGATGGCTGAAATATTAGCTCGATTATAGTAGTACTCGTCGCAGCCTCCCCCGTCATAGGACACCGTTGATTAGATTTTTTTTTAAATTTTTATTGAAAAAATTGAATCACTGTAAATTTTATGAAATTAATATAATTAGTTAATTTATCTGCTTGTTTATTAATGGATTTTTGTGAATCTCTTTTGTTATTTTAATAAAAAAACAGGGATTAATAATAATAATTAAAAAATATTTAAAAAATAAAACGAGGGGAGCACCGCCCATGGAAGAATCGAGGATATTACTACGCTCAGTTTTTTCGAGGGCCTTGCTCCCCTTGATTTTTTTAAAGGATAATAACGCCCTCAATTTTCTTTCTAGGGTAATAAGATTCAAGTCCCCAGGACTTACCAAAAAACGAACCTTCGATAATCCCCTCGAAAAATTTACCGAAAGCATATTTCTCATTGGTAAATTTTATCGAGCAGGGATTTTTCGAGGAGAAATTTCCCTCGATTTTCCCCTTGGTAAGTTGATTAGCGAGAGATTTTTTATTATTACCGAGGGATTTCCCCCTCGGTAAAGCCCTGTTTATTTGTAGGATTATACCTAATCGAACCCTAGACAACCTCCAAACCCTAACTAGATCCTAATTATAGAATAATCCTTAAATTAAACTCTAATTATATAATTACTCCCTAAACTAGTAATTTAATACTAAATTATTAATTAAGTCCTAGTTAACCAATAATTAAATTAAAATAATTTAATATATCAAATAAAATAAAAAAAGTAGGAGGTTGGAGACGGAGCAGGTGGCGGTGGGGGACGTTAGAGCTGGAGCAGGTGGCGGCGGTGGCGGACGTTGGAGCTGGAGTAGATGGCGGCTGCGGCGGCTCGGTGGATGCGACTGTGGCCTGGTTGGTGGTGGTTGGATGCGAGTGGACGGAGAAGGTGATGCGAGTGGTGGTCGACCGATTCTCCCTTTTTCTTGGTTTAGAAACACATAAATAGAGACTTGGGGACGAGGGTTATATATTTAAGGTTTTTTTGATGACGCATGTACTGCAAACATATGTTGTCGACTCCTTGACCATTAAAATTTTTCGTCGACATTCATCAATTCTTTTGCAGTGCATGACAGGTCGAGATTATATATAATATAAACACTTGATCATTTGTTTATTATTTATTTATTTTAGAAAGTTTGAAAGTGTGTATAAAATTTAGGGAGAATTCCCATTTACTACTGTTTCTAAACTATTGATTACCATATGATCCTAGTACTTATATTTATTCCCATTTAAGTGATATATACACTATATAATCCAAAATATACTCTAAATTGACTATATTACCCTAATTGACCCAAAAACTAAGAAATACCATTTATATATAAATCAAGCACATCTCTCTCTCTCCCCACTCCCCCATCTTCTTCCATCGCCACACACACCTCAGGTAACTAGCACACTCTCTATCATCATATATATGAATTGATTATTTAATTTTCAACTTATTGAAAAACGGTTGGGCTTATATAAGGTAAAGTAGACATATTAATGAGTTTATTTCCATTCATTGAAGAATTTGAACTCGATTGTCCAAGATTGATGGGTAGTGTGAAATTAATATGAAATTAAATTATCAGTGTAGTATATAATTTTTTGATGTAATATATAATTTTTCTAAATGTAGTATGATTTCTTTTGATGTAGTATATATTATGATTATCCAAGATTGGTGAATAGTATGAAATTAATATGAAATTAATTTTTCAATGTAGTATATAATTTCTCGATATAGTATATAATTTCTTTTTTATGTAGTATAGAATTATAATTGTCCAAGATTGGTGAGTAGTATGAGATTAATTTCTCAATTTAATAAATATAATATATAATTTCTAAACGTAGTATGCATTTTTTTTATGTAGTATAGAATTATAATTGTCAAGATTGGTGATTAGTATGAAATTAATACAATAGTATGAATTTTGGATGGATTAAACTTGAAAGAAAAAAGAAAAGAAATTTGAAAACATGGGTAGTATGAAATTCGACCAATGGGTAGTATAAAATTAATATGAATTTTATTTGAAAATATGGGTAGTATGAAATTCGACCATGGGTAGTATAATATTGATATGAATTTTATTTGAACTCTTACGACATTAGTTGCGACCAGGGGTGCTCTTGCTCGCCCGGTGAGCTGAGAGGGAGAAAATCCGTCTTTCTTAGAAGAAAGAAAGAAAAAAAATTAAAAAATATAACAAAATTGGATAGTAAAGGTAAACTTGTACACTTATTTATTAAGTTTAATTAAATAAGAGATTAAATGAGTAATAGGAAATTAATATTTTTAATAAATTATTTAGGAAAGAATATTTCTTTTGAACTATATTGGAATTGTCCATAAAATATAAAATGATTTATGTAAATAAATATCTTTATCACAAAATGATGTGTATGATCTCTTAGTATATAGACCGAGAGACTGCATTAATATTATATTCGACCATGTTGATTAATTCAGTTGTTATGTGTCCTATCATTGGAAATCATTCAAAGTATCTTGAATGCAATATTTATCTCTTACATACTGTCACGACGGTATATATTAAAGATAAAATAAAATTTATACTCTATTTGAATATGTGATAGTTATACTGATTTCATACGAATTAATAAATTAGTCATTTATATAATTAAGTGATTAATTTAAATAATATTTTCTAATCATACATGCAATATTTATTTATATACATTACTGTCACGACGGTATATATAAAAAATAAAATAAAATTTATACTCCATTTGAATATATGATAATTCTATTGATTTCATGCGAATTAATAAATTAGTAATTTATATAATTAATTTAAACAATATTTTTTAATATACATTTCTCGGATTTATATTTATACAAATTGTTGGAAATAGTATATTTGTCGTTAGAATATTTTGTATTGCAATCATAATTTTTTAATTTATCATAAAAAAATTAATATTCAAGAGTATTAATTAAAATACGTGTAAAAATAAAAAAATTAATAATATTTTAAAAATTATAACTAGATTATTATTTCGGCATATATGTGAAGTATTATTTTACAAGAGGTGTAGGGCATGCAAGTCCCAACTAATTAGTAAGTGGTGATCTAAGTTACACCCACACGGACACGGATACGATACGGAAACAAGGATATGATTATTTTTAAAAATATAGGATACGGTACTGTCCGAACATATTTATAATATAAATAATTATTAATATTTATTTTCTATAAATATTAAATTGTAATAATTTTTATTTTTAATTAATCATCTAAAATAATTATAAACTCATTCACAATAATCGACAAAATCTAAAGTAAAATGAAAAATGATAATAATTAAAATAAATAAAAATAAATAAAATTTTTGAAAAAAAAAAACTGAAGAAATGTATTGGAAACGTTCGGGCCGTATCCCATCCTGCATATTCCGCCGTGTACGAACAGTTTCCCATGTCAAAAACTCAAAAAAAAAAAAAATAATAATAATAAAAGAAGAAGCGAACACGTGTAAAACCAATTCTCACGCGGGGTAAAAAATAAAATGTCCAATGTACCATAGGTGGTGGTGAAACAAGAGAAATAAATATAAATATTTATAACCATTACCCATACCTACTAATTGAAACATACCCTAGCAAGTTGCGAGCCTTTGATTTTGATAAGACATGTAACATGTAACACCACTTCTAATCTTCTATATAAACACCAGATAGAACCCTAAGAAAAACACATCAAAATCATTCTAGCCAAATTGATCTTTTTACTCTAAGCAGTAATGGCTTCAACCAACATTTCCCTCACAATCTCCCTTGTTCTCATTCTCCTTTCCTCGGCCTCTCCGGCACTATGCTCGGCCGGCCCATCGCCTTTCAAGAAACTATACGCATTCGGCGACTCTTACACTGACACCGGCAACACTATGACCTCAACCGGTCCAACCGCTTTCAACTACGTCTCGAACCCTCCTTACGGAGTCACATTCTTCCACCACCCAACCAACCGATACTCCGACGGCCGCATAGTCGTCGACTTTGTGGCCGAAGCCCTGTCGTTGCCCTACTTGCCGCCCTACCGCAACCCTAAGGCCAACCAATCGCACGGCCTCAGTTTCGCGGTCGGCGGGGCAACGGCCATTAGGCATGGCTTCTTTTTGAAAAACAATATCACATTTAACCTTGTGCGCCAGTCCCTTCAAACCCAGCTTGTTTGGTTCAATAACATCATGGAAAGTAAAGGGTGCAAAGACTCAAAAACTACTCCCAGCGAGTGTAAAGCGGTTTTGGGTGATTCATTGATTTGGCTTGGTGAGATTGGCGCAAATGATTACACCTGCAGCCTTGGATCTTCTCTTTCAAGCCAAGTCATTCAAGATCTTGCCATAAATAGTGTTGCTGGTTTCTTACAGGTGAAAATGACCCAGGATGATTTTCTTTTCCTTTGTGGGCAATTATTATTTCCTCAAAGCCCTAGTTATTATATACCCATGCAGCAGTTCACTAAACAAATTTGGATCTCATCAATTATTTTCATGTGATGCATTTGAAAATGTCACAACTTTAATGTCTACATGCATTTTTCGAGCGATCACCAACTTTTGTTGTTTTGCAGAGGTGTGGCAAACTGGGACAATTTTTAACCTTTCACACGTATCCAAAGTTAGTGGACCCCTAATTTGTGTGGAAAATAAAAAAATTGATGTCCTAATTTGGCACACCCCTGATTGGGTGGATGAAAGTGTCGATCCACGAATGCAATTTAGCTGAACTTAAATATGCTTAACTTTGCCTAAAATGCTCCTTGAGTTTTATGTTATACTACATAGAAATACAATTTATTTTTAAAAGATTGTTATCCTGAAGTTAACAAAGTTGCTGTTTTACTTACTATAATGTATAATAATTCAACTTCATCGTGTGTGTTTTTTTTTTATATATTTATTTGTTTTTTTTTTATATATTTATTTAATTAGCTCGGTCCCATTGTCGTTGTCTTTTCCAGTACTTCATCATTTACTTGTCGCAGAGGTTGAAAAGGAGCGATCAAAAAAATTTCTAAAATAATAATAATTTTGTTGGTGTAATAATAAAGATTTTCATATAGTAGCTATATTATTTCTCCAATTGTTGTGATGTGACTATAGGTGTTGCTGAGCAAGGGAGCGAAATACATAATCGTCCAAGGGCTACCACCAACGGGGTGCGCCCCATACTCCTTCTCACTGGCATCCCCCGACGACCGGGACGAGATGGGGTGCGTGGCCAGCATGAACCGCATCGCCCTGGCCCACAACGCCGCCCTCCAAGCCAGGCTCAGCACTATCAAGAGCCAAAACCCGCAGTCCGTCATCGTCTACGCGGACTACTACAACTCACACCTCACGCTCCTTCAGAACCCAACCAAATACGGCTTCAAACAGTCGTACAGAGCCTGCTGCGGCTACGGCGGTGGGCCCTACAACTTCGACGTCTTCAACCCGTGCGGCTCGGCTTCGTCCACCTCATGCGCCGACCCGGGCGAGTACGTCAACTGGGACGGGGCCCACTTTACGGAGGCAGCGTATAAAGTGATAACAGACTCTTTTCTGAAAGGCAAATTTTGCAGCCCTTCGTTTGATTATTTGCTGAGAAAGAAAGTTCAGATGGGATGATTGATGATGATGGTGATGAGTCAAATGTATGTGTTATTCTTCTTAACATGAATTCTTTGTTGATTTTAATGTGAGGGTAATTTGTTGCAGTTGGATTGTCAGACTCTTTTTAGGGTTTCGTGCATAGGAATAGAAATTTAACGCTTGTGATGGAGAAAAGATTTGGGGTCTGTCTGTGTGTTTGCTAGTTTAATAAAGTGTCCCTACATATACAGGGCTCTGTGTTTGCTAGTTCAATAAGAGAAGAGTACCTTATTATGGTATCAAGAATGAGAAGTTTCTCCTTGATGGTCTGGCTTACTTTACATATTTTTTATATCTATCCACATTTTCTTGGTCGGACAAACTATTGTTTTCATCTCACGGGATTTTCGTGGTTATATATAAAATGACTTTAATCACCTTGTAATTGGTGCGAGTATAAAAAAAAATCAACTTTTGAAAGAGAGTTACTACTATTATACCTTATCAAGACAATTATATATGGAAATTTATATATTTTTAATATATATTAAATCTATAAGTTAAGTTATAAATTCTATTTATAATTAATTATTTTATAAATATATAACATTAATTTAATGAGTATTGCAACTAACTAATATTTATTGAAAATTATGTAATATATATAATTAAAATAATAATATAATTAGACAATAACAAATAAAAACTTACAAAAAAAATATATTAATTGGTATTGTTATTAAAAAAAACATTTTAATATATATTATATTTACATATCATTATATATAAATAGAAGACAATTAAGAAAATTTGTTTCTTAATCAAAATTTTTTATTATCTATTATCTATTTATATTTATTATATATCCCTTAAAATAATTGTATATACATTATAAATAATTAGATATAATTATATATTCTTATTAAAAATGTATTGAAAAAATCTTTATCACACACACACACACACACACACACATATATATATTATAATATATATATATATATATATATATATATATATATATATATAGAGAGAGAGAGAGAGAGAGAGAGAGAGAGAGAGAGAGAGAGAGAGAGAGATGATTGAATTCAAATGAGAATAACCTAGGGACTAATCCTGACCTTAAATCTAACCTGACCTTAAATCTAATACTGTACAGGGCAATTATATATCCAAATTCATTGTGCTTTTTACACAGTACTACTGTAGTGTTAAAATCAGTCCAATTTTTTTAATTTATATATATATATATATATATATATATATATATATATATATATATATATATATATATATATATTATATATTTGAGTTCAAATGAGAATCCCATTGAACCTAGGGACTAA
>BMAC01000098.1:933253-945483 GCA_014905375.1 Phtheirospermum japonicum | reverse complement strand
AATCAGGTCGGTAGAAATTCCAGGACATCCGTCCTTAGCCAATGCTGGCTTAACCGATAATCAGGTCGGGAGAAATTTCGGGACATCCGTCCTTAGCCAATCCTGGCTTAACCGACAATCAGGTCGGGAGAAATTTCAGGACATCCGTCCTTAGCCAATCCTGGCTTAACCGACAATCAGGTCGGGAGAAATTTCAGGACATTCGTCCTTAGCCAATCCTGGCTTTACTAAGTCTTTTTGCGCCCCAAACTCAATGTAGTTTCCCGCCTTTTCTAAGCCCTTTGCGCGCCAACTTAATGTAATTTTCCGCTTTTTTCCTTTCTTATATATAATGGCATCTATTCTCCGTTTATGTCCCCTGCATAATGGCGTCGTCATCGTCTTCCAACAACATTTCCACTGAGGAGCATATCCGACTGCTTCATGAGAGGAATCGTCTTAAGGAAGAAATTTCCCAGTTGCAGGAACGTGTGGAGAAGCTGGCCGAGAAGAAACTGCAATACCGCCGTGAACGACATAGCCTTCAGCAACTCATTCTCGACCTGAAAAGGGAGAACTCTGAACTGTACGTTGACTGGGACATTGCCGTGGATGTATCAGACCGATTTCGTGTCCGTCTTTTGGAACATGAGGAAGAGATTCAATGACTCCGTCAACTTCTCACTTCTGTACCTCCATCTTAAGGCTTTACTTTCACTTTTTCTATGGTTGTGATTTGCGCCTCTGCGATTATTTATGTAGTGCTATGACATCTCCTTGTATTTTCTGCTTTTGTTGTAAGTGTCTTCTCTGTTTTTCAATCAAAAATTAAAGGCAAATCATCACTATCAATGAATTCTGGAATGATGATCTTATTGGCCATCTAGCTAGGAGAAATTATGGGAATCTGTGAACGTTAACTCCTTCAACTTTTCATTTAATAAATAAGCAAACGTTAAGGGTTACAATTACGTATAAAATTTTCGTAGATTGGTAATGTTCCAAGCGCGTGGAATCTTGGTCCCATCCAGCCCTTCCAGCACATATGCTCCTCCAGCCAGAACATTAGTGACTCTAAACGGGCCTTGCCATGTGGCATCTAATTTTCCTTTAGATTGTCCCAAGTCAGCTCTTTTGAGGACCAGGTCTCCTACTTAGAAGTGCCTTTCTCGAACTGTTTTATTGTAAGCCGCCCTGATCCTCCCTCTCACATGCTCCATTCGGATCGCCGCCTGTTCTCTCTTTTCCTCAACTAAATCCAGGGCATCTTGGATCAGTGCTTTGTTCTGGGTTTCGTTGTAACTCTGTATTCGATGAGTCTCCAGGCTGATTTCCGTGGGGACCACAGCGTCCATGACGTATACAAGACTGAAATGAGTTTCGCCCGTGCTTTCCTTAGGGTTCGTTCGATATGCCCAAAGTACTGCGCTTAGCTCTTCCACCCATTTCCCTCCAGATCTTTCTAATCGTGATTTAAGGCCTTGGACAAGAATGCGATTGGTTACCTCTACCTGGCCATTTGCTTGCGGATGATACACCGATGTGAAATGCTGTTGAATTTTCATTTTAACGCACCAACCCTTGATTTTGGCTCCCGTGAACTGGGTACCATTATCCGATATCAGTACCCTCGGCACACCAAAGCGACAGACCACGTTTTTCCATATAAACCCCATTACCGCTTCTTCATTTATTTTTGCCAGGGCTTCTGCCTCGACCCACTTACTGAAATAGTCAATGGCTACAATTAGAAATCTTTTTTGGGCAGGAGCCATCAGAAACGGGCCGACTAAGTCGATCCCCCATTTCGCAAAAGGGCAAGGAGAGCTCATTGTCAACAACTCTTCTGCTGGTTGATGGATCAGAGGAGCCATCTTCTGGCATTTCTCACACTTTCTGACAAAGATCTCCGCCTCTTTCCTCAACGAGGGCCAAAAATAACCAGCTCTTAATACCTTACTAGCCAGAGCTCTGGCCCCCATGTGATTCCCACAACAACCCTCGTGTAATTCCCTGAGCACCAGAGTCCCTTCCGTTTGTCCTAAGCACCTCAAAAGAGGTTGACCAAACCCTCTCTTAAACAGCTCTCCTTTGATCAAGCAGAATTTAGCAGACCTGCCTCGTATTTTTGCTGCTTCCCTTTTCTCCTCTGGTAAGACCTTTTGTTCGAGGTACCTCTTTATGGGGAAGCGCCAATCCTCATGCTCGGTAATCGCAAAGACCTGTTCAACTCCAAACTCCCTCTCTGCCTTCAATAGGGTGATTGTTCGCTCATAACAGTCTACAGCTGAGCTTGCCACCTTTGCTAAGAAATCAGCGCGCCCGTTCTCCTCTCTAGGAATCTGAGGACTGTTAATTCTTTCATCCCCCTGGCTAGCTCTCTAAACCTGGCTAAATACCTCTGCATATTTTCCTCTCTTGTTTCAAATCCTCCACTAATTTGCTTGCAAACAAGCTGTGAGTCTACTCTACCGCTCAACCGCTCTGCGCCCAAATCTTTTGCCATCTGAATCCCTCTTAAAAGGGCCTCGTACTCGGCAGCATTGTTAGAGAACGTTGCATCCAATCGTATGGCGAACTCAGCAGACACGCCTGTCGGGTCTATTAGGACAATTCCCGCCCCGCAGCCCTGATTGCAGACAGAGCCGTCAGTGAAAATTATCCATTCCTTCAGCTCATCAGGGGGACCGGTCATTTCCTGCATAAAATCAGCTAAAGCTTGAGCCTTAATTGCTGTCCTGGCCTCAAATGCGATATCAGACTCACTCAGCTCTATGATCCACTTGACCAGCCTCCCTGATGCCTCCGGTTTGTCCATTATATTCTTCAACGGAAGATTAGTTCGCACAATAATTGTGTAAGAAASAAAGTATGGCCGCAARTTCCGAGKAGTTCCTACCAGGGCTAGCATCGCCCTCTCTACTTCCACGTACCTCACCTCTGCAGCGTTCAAGACCTTGCTCCAAAAGTATACAGGTCTTTGTATTTTGCCGTCCTCCCTGATTAGAACAGAGCTGACCGCTTGTTGCCCTACAGATAAATATAGTACCAAGGGCTCTCCTTGGACGGGCTTTGTGAGCAAGGTCATGCTAGCCAGGTACTCTTTCAGTAATTGGAAGGCCTCCTCACATTCATCACTCCATTGAAACCTAGCTTTCTTTCTTAAGGCTTGAAAAAATGGCAAGCTTTTTTCCGCAGACCTGGACACAAACCTACTCAAGGTGTTGATTCGTCCTGCCAAGCATTGCATCTCCTTCACATTCCTAGGCGCGCTCATTTCCATAATGGCCCTCACTTTCTCAGGGTTGGCCTCGATACCCTTTTTTGTGACCATATAGCCCAAGAACTTTCCATCTCTGACCCCCAAACGCACACTTCTTTGGGTTGAGCTTCATCTTGTACTTTCGCAAAGTGCCAAAGGTTTCCCTTAGATCATATACATGTGATGCTGCCTTTATGCTTTTGACTAACATGTCATCCACATATACCTCCATATTCCGGCCGAGCTGATTTTTAAACATTTTATCCACCAATCGCTGGTAGGTAGCGCCTGCGTTTTTAAGGCCAAAAGGCATGACCACATAGCAATATGTCCCCTTCGGGGTTATAAAGCTGACGCGCTTCCAGTCCTCTTTAGCTAGCCTGATCTGGTGGTATCCCTGCGAGGCGTCCATCATGCTCAAGAGTTCACAACCAGAGGTGGAGTCCACGAGCTGGTCAATTCTTGGCAGTGGATAATGGTCTTTCGGACAGGCGCGATTTAGGTCACGGAAATCGATGCACATCCGCCAGTCATCCGTCTTTGGGACCAGCACTGCATTAGAAAGCCATTCCGGGAATTGTATTTCCTGAATGTGCCCCGCTTTCAAGAGCTTCTCTACTTCTGCTTCTATGATAGCCTCTTTCTCCGGTCCGAAATTACATTTTTTCTGTTTGACCGGCTTCGTGTCTGGGCGAATATTGAGGCGATGTTCAGTGATTTCAGGGTCTATCCCCACCAAATCTTGGGGGGACCACGCGAAAAGATTCGCACTCTCTCTTAACAAAGCCACAAGGTCTGTTAAAACTTCTGGACTAAGCGTCGCGCCCACACGAAGAACTCTACTCGCATCGCCTGGAACGACCTCTACCAACATCAACCCTTCCTCTCGTCTTGCCAGTTCTTGCTACGAGTGTTCTGTCCGAGCCCTTTTACTCACCCTCTCTTCATCATTTCGCCGTACACACTCCACATACGTCTTGCGTGAAGCATACTGATCTCCCCTCACCTCGCCGGTTCCTTCCTCAGTAGGGAATTTCATTTTCATGTGAAAGACTGAGATTACAGCTTGGAACTGACTCAAGGAGGGCCGGCCCAGCATGACGTTGTACGAAGATGGTGCGTCCACCACCAAGAAACGCACCATCCGGGTCACACGATATGGCTCCTCTCCTAAAGTTACAAGGAGCCTAACCGCTCCTATTGGCTTTAGAGCACCTCCCGCGAACCTTACCAGGGACGTGGTCACCTCTTCAAGCTCAAAATCCGATTTTATCTTCTTGAAACAATCAAAGAATAAGATATCCGCAGAACTCCCTGTATCCACAAAAATTCTTCGCACATTATAGTTAGCGATAATGGCTGTTATGACCAGGGCATCCATGTGTGGAGCCAATATTCCATCGCAATCTTCTGCGCCAAAGCAGATATTCGGGGCAGATGCCAATTGCCCGACCTCTCGGGGTGCCCTGATCAGGTCCTTGGCAGCCCTGACGTAACTATGCTGAGCTCTTTTGGAGTGCTCATCCAGCTCTCCTCCTGTGATCATTTGGATTTCTCCGTGAATGACCTGGGCGTGATTGGATCTTTTCCCTTCTGCTCGCATTCTATCCTGGTCTCCTCTACCTTGTCGAGATCGGTTATAATTTTTGTTGCCTGTTTTGGTTTCTTCTTTTTTCATCCGGACATACTCCTTCAAATGTCCGGCCTGAACCATTCTTTCTAATTCGTCCTTCAGGTGTGTGCATTCATCCGTATTGTGCCCATACTCATTGTGGAAGCGACAGAAACGATCCGACCTTTCTTTTCTTGGTTTCTGTGAGTAAGTCTTAGGCCAATTGAGCTCTGGGTGGCGCTCTATTGCCTGCAGTATTTCACCTTGAGGTGTGGCCAGGGGAGTATATTTATCAAATCGAGGTCTACCCATTGACAGCTCTAGCCTGGGATTTTTCGTCGCGACTCTATCATCCCTGTCATACCTCTCTCTCTTCCGTTCCCCGTCATCTTTGAGTTTCAAGGCTTCTTCTAAGTGGATGTATTTTTCAGCTCTCTCCAAGAGCTCTCCAAACTTCAATGCTGGCTTTACTACCAGCGACTGGAAGAATTCTCCCTTCCTCAAACCTTGTGCCAGAGCATTTACAAGCAGCTCTTCCGACGCCGAGGGCATTTCCAGCTTTGTTGTCGTGAACCTATTGATGTAGGCACGTAGGCTCTCATTCTCTTTCTGTTTTAAACTAAAGAGCTCGAGCGGCATTTTTTGATACTTCCTACAGCTCGTAAACTGATGTAGGAAAGCCGAGCCGAATTCATCAAAGTTGCTGATAGATCTCGYCGGCAATTGYRTGAACCAGAGCTGTGCCGATTTYGTAAAGGTCATTGGAAAGACCCGACACATAACTGAATCGGAAAATTTGTGTAGCGCCGCTGCTATCTCAAAACAGTTGAGGTGGTCTGCTGGATCCGTCGTCCCGTTGTATTCAAAACCCAAGGATCGATAGGACGCTGGGACGTCATCGCACATGACTTCCTCCGTAAATGGGGTGCCTCGCCGTGCCGGCGTTGTAACTGCACCCACCATCTTCTTCCTAAATTCACGCACCTCTTTCTGCAGGCTTTGCATCTGCTCAGCCAGGCCGGGGTTAACCTGGCTGGCAGTGTCGCCGTCAGATGTGGCAAGATGCTCTTCTCTGTATGGCTGGTGGACTCGCTCCGTACGCCGAGCGTGCAGTGTCTCTGTTTCTGCCGCCGGGGTTACCCGCGCCGGCAGTGTATTGGCCGGCGGCGTTGCCATTTCCGCAAATTTTTTCTCGACCGCCGCCTTCACAGCTTTGCCGATCAACTCTGACAGCTGTGTTAGAAGCGATTCATTGAGAGAGACACCCACAGCCACAGCAGGTCCCCTTTGGAGGCGGTGGTGGGGAGCTCGGCGGAGCTGCCATGGCCGATCCCGTTGCATCTGGTATCGATGATGATCCTGGTGCTTGCTGTGCGTAAGCATGCATGGCGGAACTCGGAGTGCTACCCAACTCCCCTATCAAACTTCGCTTCAAACCGTCCGAAGTCATCCTCACGTCTTAGCTCGATCGACTTTCCCACAGATGGCACCAATTGTTTCAGCCCAAAAATGGCCAACGGTTGAGAACGCGTGAAACCTTGAACACTCGCCTGATCTGCACCACAAACACAAGTTAGAAAGGACCATCGGTGATTTTCCGGTGGAAATCTCTCCGATACTTAAGTCAGTAAGAGTTTGAGGTGTTTTTCAAAAAGAAAGCAAGAATGCTCAAGAGAATGACATACCTCTCTCAGCCTTGGGGCTGAGATATTTATAATTTTTCCTAGTGGGGACCCCAGCCGGGATCTCAGGAGCACACGCCGCGAATCACGGGCCGTCACGCAACCAATTCTGACAAGTGGTCCCACTTGTCTCCTTATTAAGAGTCCGGAAAACAGGTCTTCCCCATTTCTTTTCTCTGTATTACCTTAGTGTCAGTACCAGTTTTGGCTCTGATCAAGCATTTTCCGGTAGAGCGCTTCTATCAGCTCAGGAGAAAAGGAGAGCTGTACCCATCTTTCCTGGTGTCCTATTTTCCCAACAGGTCTGGCCAGACCTCCGCTCAGGCCAAGCCGATCTTGTTTTATTCGTACTACTCCAGGTCTTTCAAATCAGATCTACCCCAAATTAGGTCTGACCAGTCTATTGCCCCATCACTAATAAAAAACCAATACATCATAACATCGGTCATATATTTATGAAAAACGAATACTTTTGAGTATAAAAACTAATATATCATGGTTCAAAAATCAATATATTAGAGCATTGGATCAAATAATCTAACGGATCATGACTTATCAATATGGACTAACCCAAATATTTGCAAAAGAAAAGAGAGAGAGGGAAAAGCCGCATTTCATCGCGGGGCCCGGAGTGGGTTGAAGAATTCTTTATAGCGTAAATGTGTGTATATTAAAACGAACGTAACTTGTTTGACCAATCGTTCAAAATTTTGGAGAAATGGTCAAAAGAGGGCGAATTCCTTCAGCTTAAATCAATTTCCAAAAAAAAAAAAAGAAAGAAAAAAAAAAGGAAAGGATTAATTGCTGAACGATATTGATCTCTTCTGTATCTTATTATATTGTGTATAAAAGTATTATGTTATGTAGATAAGCTCATCCCTTTATAAATGCGTATGACAAGTAAAGTGGTTGGTTTCATTTCTTCACTAACTTACGACCCATGCATGCTGTTTGATGTTTCCTACTCTGCATTTCGATGTGTATAAAACGTACTTCATTCAATGATGTTTTCAGTACATACAGCAAGGCTTGAGAAAGCTGTTTTTTATCTATATTTTTTAAGATTGTGTATTGGGTACTGTCTTGGTCCAAGAGTATATATTAGGGACCGTGTATCGTGCGTGCCCATACATTAACCAAAACTTAGCACGGATACACCGACATAATTTTTCACGATAAGTACTGAAAAAAAAAACTCAAACTTAATAAACTTGAACAATATGATATTACACGTTAATACAAGACATAATATTACACGACAATCTATGATTAGAATAACTAAAAATAAAGTGTACAGTATTATATAAAGAGATATTTTCAACAAATAGTTTATGTTTTCACCGTGTCAATGCGTACAAAAATTGTCCAGTTTCTGTGAAAGAAAATAGCGAAGTTATTTTTATATTAACTTTTTAATATAAGAGCAAGTTTTCTGTGTGATGGTCACATGAATCATTTATCATGTGACGGAGGTATATACCTATTTAAATTCGGATTTGGTCCATCAAATTGGGTCAGACTAAGCAGATTTATTCGGTTTGGAGATCCATCACATGACAGAAGACCCGTGTGACCGTCACATTTGAGTCTTTGCCTCAATATAAACATACGATCATTTTTTTTTTCTTTTTCTTATTAAGCAAAGAGGTGTATAGCTATTTATAGAAGCGCACATAATTAATATTACCCTAAAATATGTGGTAAAAAATGTTACAATACAATTTGACAACGGCTACTAAGAATATATGATTAGGAATACTACAATACAATCTGACACATGACTGCAGTGACGAAACCAGAATTAAAAATCCACCCGAGTTAAAGTCTTTTTAACGGAAAACAAAATAATATGGAATAAAACACACATCAACAGAGTTTTACCCTTATTTTGCACAATCACAATAAGAAAAATAATCCGATAAACTCGACAATTTATCACATTAATAAAAATATATAAGTTTGACAAATTATCTCCCAATAAAGAGAGAGAGAGAGAGAGAGAGAGAGAGAGAGAGAGAGAAGGAATTAAAATTTAGAATTAGGGTTGAAATATTGAATGTTGAATCTAAAAATCTTGACAGCTTACCAATCAATTATGAAACTTTTCAAACAAGATAGAAATTGGATGAACCTTTTTTTTCTTTTTTGAGATATCTGTCTTCTTCGATTTTTTGTTTTGTCTGTGTCTTCCTCAAAAGCCTCTATGTATCTCTTGTTCTTTTGTTTTCGATATTAAGAAAAGACTAAAAATTGTCGGGTCTTAGCTAATTAAAGTATTAAGAAAAGTTTAAAAATCTAATACGACAATACATTTAACAAATTGAAAGTGATATTATTGGGCTCAATTAAATTTTAACTAACTGATAGTGGGCTGCCTTACTAATAAAAAGAAAAGAAAACAATCACCGGCTAATTCATGGTTGATCCAAAATTCAAATATAAAATACTAATAACTACCTTAATTTATTGTAGGGCCACCCGGCTACAACCCGGGTAAGGCTTGGAGTACCTCCGCCCTTACCTGGCTGGATACTTGAGTAGGGATGTCATCACCTGACGTAGTGTAGGTCCCAAGTAATGGCAGCGGACTCATTCCCGACCTCTCATGAGATCTGATGCTAACTTCTTGAGCCATCTCATGACGATCTCTCATACGACATGTATGATCTGTGCTCATGCACTAAAAAAATTGGGGAATGCTGACGAGCAGAAACGTCAGCGAACCTGTCAACAACAACTTACTGACGAGTTTTGATGACGGGTACTACCCGTTAGCATTTATGGCGTTAGTAAATTTATGTTGATGGGATTATCCTACTCGTTAGCATTTGCCGACGACCTGCTGATTGGTAACACCTGTCAGCAAGACCATGATCGCCTTTCGGCACCGTCAACATTTGCTGACGGGTTGGACGAATGTCATCATATGCTGACGGGTTCTGCACGTCAGCAATCTTAGAATATTGTTGACGGGTTCTGCCCGTCAGCATCCTCAGAATTGTGCAAACAACCTCCTTGTGGTCGGCATTTTATTTTATTTTATTTATTTATTACTATTTCTTTACCTGTACTTGTGTCAAAAATTAAAAATTAAATACAAACATAATTTGCAGGTTCCAAAAAGATTTAAAATTAAATGTGAAATATAGTAATTAACACATCCTATCATATATATACAGTTTAAATAAAATACCAAACATAAATATTCTGACAAAATGTTCCATTCATAAAACAACTATTCTGAAGACTGAAGAATCAGATGGAGGATAAGCTGGAGGATCAAAGGGAGGTTGTCGACGTCGCGCTCTCATTGTTGTGGCGACTTCCTCCATTACTTGCTGACAGAGAGTCGCCTGCATCTCGAGCCGTTCACGAGCAAGATCCTCACGCATCGCCTGGAGATTCTTCTGATCTGCTGGCTCGTTCACCTCGAGCTGCTCCTGATGTGCCCGCTTGTTTGCCTTTAGTTGTGTCTTGACCTTACTCCTAAAATTATGCGGCTGCATTTGTAGCTCCGTGATTAG
This sequence comes from Phtheirospermum japonicum, assembly GCA_014905375.1. Classification (NCBI taxonomy): domain Eukaryota; kingdom Viridiplantae; phylum Streptophyta; class Magnoliopsida; order Lamiales; family Orobanchaceae; genus Phtheirospermum; species Phtheirospermum japonicum. Next base: position 935,424 of record BMAC01000098.1, on the reverse strand, counting down.
CACATATTTGTCCTTATTTTTTAGTAGGTTTGTAACTTGTTTTTCCTATTGTTTTTGGTATAAGTTGGGTAGTTTAAGCTCGATTTCGTATATTTGTACTCTCAGCTTATTTTACCGCGTTTTGATCTAGATTGATGCAAATAAGTGATTATTTGTGGTTTTTCACTTTACAGCTAAGTAACCGGATGAGTTCGGCGCATAATTAGATGAAGTTGATACTCGCGAAATGGAGAACGAGCTTTCCGGTGAACGAGTAGCAAATAGATAGAAGGAGACGGAGGCAAAAGCGCAGCCGCATCGACTGACGCGACCGTCGACTGACGCGACCGTCGACGCTCCGTCGACGCGAGTCATAACCTGCGTCAGTCGACGCAACGTCGACGCTACTTGCTGAAGCGTCGATGTCGACGCTACTTGCTGAAGCGTCGATGTCGACGCATCTATGTCGACGCTACTTGCTGAAGCATCGATGTCGACGCAACGTCGACGCTACTTGCTGAAGCGTCGATGTCGACGCTACTTGCTGAAGCGTCGATGTCGACGCATCTATGTCGACGCAACGTCGACGCTACTTGCTGAAGCGTCGATGTCGACGCATCTATGTCGACGCAACGTCGACGCTACTTGCTGAAGCGTCGATGTCGACACGCACCGTCGACGCACCCGCCCAGCCAACGCGCGCGCCAGGCAGCACCGATGCCGAGCACCAGCACGCGTCAGTCGACGCTCCGTCGACGCGACGGCCTAGAATCGGGAATTTTAGGGTTTCTTATGCTCCAAGTCAAGAGAAATCTATTTAAACCCTTCCAAGTCCGTCCCAAAAGAGACACTCCTACCTATATACACTGAATTCTTGATCGTGAGGTTCGAGAACAACACCATACACACCTTAATCACAACAATTGATCAAGATTGAAAATTTGAGGATCGTCAAGCTCCAACCGTCCGTTCGCGATCCGTTCTTCGACCAAGATCATTCACCCCTCCGGAGTAACTGGAGAATTTACTACGCTTTCTAGTTTAATAAGTACTCTAAACCTTTTATTCGTTTTCGTAGTTTAATTTATGCGATTAAGTAGCTGCTTTTCGATAATTGTTCTTGAGATATTTGATGCTTTGAACCTTAGATGTTTTTAGTTTAATTAATGTTTAGTTATTATTTATGCTTGGTTAGCCTATAGTTCTCGGCAATTGTGTTTGGGTAGGAACTGCGAGAGACTTCGAGTTGAAACCTCATATCATCAACAACCTCCCGACATTTCACGGCCTCGCCAACGAAGACCCACTGACGTTCCTTAAGGAGTTCTATGCCGAAGTTAGTAGGATCCCATCCGCGGGACTTCATCACGAAGACCTTCAAATGGTTTGTTTTCCGAGTTGCATGAAGGATAAAGCAAAGTCTTTGGCTACTATCACTGGAACCGAGATCTCTGGTTGACTGGCCCATGGTGAGCGACAAATTCATTAATCAGTACTACTCAGCTCAGACGACGGGCCACATAAGAAGACAAATAGCCAACTTTGTCCAACAAGACGGGGAGTTATTTCACGAAGCGTGGGAACGTTTCAAATCTTTATTGCAAGCTTGCCCCCATCATCACAACTCTCCGGGAATGGTAAATCAACTTCTTCTACGAGGGACTTCTAGATTCTTATAAGAATAAACGTAGAGGTGGCTGCTGGAGGAGATTTTTGGGGATTTGACAGCGACGGCTGCCAAGCAACTATTTGAAAGAATGAGCGAAAAGTCGAGGCAAACGAGCTCTCGACCACGTAAGATAAGGGTTAACGAGGCAACTGAGGTGCCCAATAACGAGACCTTCGAGGTATGTACCCGTTGTGGAGAGCAAGGGCATGTGGGGGATTCATGTACAATGGGGTATCACGAGGATACCGACGCTGAAAGCACACGCCATCAAAGACCAATTGCGCAACATAGATCTTCCAACTTATGAGCACAGGCCTCAGCCAAACACCAAGTTTAATGCAAATCGTAACTCTCCTTACTTGAAATGGGGCCCCGAGAATCACATTACGCCTCCAGCACAAAATAAATCAACACAACCTCCACCGAGCAATCACTACCAGCGGGACCGACACCTGTTCCTATACAGCCAAAATGATCAACTGCTAATTTTGGCAACAGAACCAGTCACCGAGACCTCAGGAAA
>BMAC01000098.1:908756-923830 GCA_014905375.1 Phtheirospermum japonicum | reverse complement strand
TCGAACCTCACGATCAAGAATTCAGTGTATATAGGTAGGAGTGTCTCTTTTGGGACGGACTTGGAAGGGTTTAAATAGATTTCTCTTGACTTGGAGCATAAGAAACCCTAAAATTCCCGATTCTGGGCCGTCGCGTCGACGGTGCGTCGACTGACGCGTGCTGGTGCTCGGCGTCGGTGCTGCCTGGCGCGCGCGTCGGCTGGGCGGGTGCGTCGACGGTGTGTGTCGACATCGACGCTTCAGCAAGTAGCGTCGACGTTGCGTCGACATAGATGCGTCGCACATCGACGCTTCAGCAAGTAGCGTCGACATCGACGCTTCAGCAAGTAGCGTCGACGTTGCGTCGACTGACGCAGGTCATGACTCGCGTCGACGGAGCGTCGACGGTCGCGTCAGTCGACGGTCGCGTCAGTCGACGCGGCTGCTGCTCTGCCCGTCTCCTTCTATCTGTTTGCTACTCGTTCACCGGAAAGCTCGTTCTCCATTTCGCGAGTATCAACTTCATCTAATTATGCGCCGAACTCGTCCGGTTACTTAGCTGTAAAGTGAAAAACCACAAATAATCACTTATTTGCATCAATCTAGATCAAAACGCGGTAAAATAAGCTGAGAGTACAAATATATTCCTGGAGAGACGACTCGAGTCAAGTTGTCAAACTACGCGCGACCCCGTTCTCTTGCGGGCAAGCTATTGATCTTTTGACAAATTTTCATAAGTAGGCAACACAAAAGCTTGAATCACTTCGTGACATGGCTATCTGGAGTAGAAGAGGTACCGCCTATATAAGTCTTCGAAGTCAAAAGATCTCCTAAGCATCCTATGCCAAATCGGCGACCCTTCTTCACTTCGATGGTCTCTAGATAGACCTCGCACTCGTTAACGTTGATAGGATCCTGTGATGAAGCACGTCTCTCCTCTAGACATCTCTGATACTCCACCTACAAAATATTGATTGATGTATAATTTGACATTACGAGGATTAAAAATTAAATATATATATTTATATTAATTACATCTAAAAAAATACTTACAATAATCTCATGTGATAAGGATCAGTGAATGTGCTGTCGGGTCTCTGGTGCATAGTCAAGAAAAGCTCGAATGCAGTGGGTTCCCTACCCATATCCTCACGATGTATACAATATTCAAATTATATTTTAATTTATCACTAATTATGAACTAATTAATTACTTATAAGGTAAATTTCCAAATACATTAAATTTACTTACTAGTTGACGTGCATGACCAAATCCCAGTTTGAGACCCATCTATGTGCTTGAATATCCCAATATCCGGTTCGCCGAGATCACTTATCATATTCTTGCTCACCTGCTCGCACTGCTTCTTATTCTTCGGCTTCTCAAACTCCACTACCCATCTCCTCCAAATGTCCTCTCCCGCACACACGTGCACCCTCTTTCTGTTCTCCACTTTGCCTTCCACTCGTGGACACGGCTGCGCCATGAGTGAGCCACAGGATTATAAAAGTTACATTGAATGACCTCCTTTAAATAAAAACTCGGGTCCCAATAACAGTGCCTCTGCAAAAATAAAACAAAACAATTTGATTGATAAATGTTAATTATTTATAACAAATTTTGAAAATATTATTAGTTAATTATCAAAAACTTGGGCTACCACATCTGATGATGAGACTCGGGAATATGCTTGTACTTCAACCCATCAGAGTGTACATGAGCCTCGTGAATCAGCCGAAGAATCGTTGTTAATTCCGTTTAGTGACTGTGTAGCCTAGTAAAATTATATATTTTATTAGAGTAATATATTAACATAAAAAAATTATTGAAATAAAAATTAAATAAAGATACTTACTTCGGGGGAACGAAATAGACTTCAATCATACTAGGACGTGGTAGCATGAGGCCTCTCGATGTACTAGCAGCAAACAGGTTGGCTGGAACGATCGACGGAGTCCCCGCTGATAAGTCCATCATATCATCGTCTTCATCCTCTTAAGTGATGATGAGATGAGGATAATGAACCAAGAGAAGCAAGACTCAAAGATGGGCCTAGAGAAGAACGTCCATGACCTCTACCTCTCATCTAAAATAAATAAAAATCTAAGCATAGATGCACAATTAAATCGGGGTAAATGAATTGATATAACTTCAAACTATATATGTATGTACAGTTTTATAATTAACCTGAACTGACACTTTCACTATCTAGGTTATCATCAAACTCATCTTTATCTATATCTTCATCATCGGTTAGAAACTCATCTTTTGTCTCCTCCTTCGCCGCATCGACAAGTTCATCTAATTCATTAATAATAAGGTTGGCATGTAATTGGAAATCTGTGTCCTCTAATTGTTTTGGATTATGTGTTTCTATCTGCTCCTCTTGAAATGATTGATTATGCAACATAAGCTCAATACAATGTTTGGACCGGCTGCGTCGTGAACTATATATATGTAAGCATTTGAGGATTCTTCAAGAGCGGCGTAAGGTGATCCTCCAACGTGAAGCTCAGGGCCGACACGATTTCACCATGGAATGTCCAGATGTAGTAATCTGGTACGAGTCCATTTTTAACGAGATAGAATTTGATCTCATTTACATTGTGGTAACTGTAATTCCTGCATTTACTATAACTACAAGGACACTTCAATTTTTCTCCGTCCGTTATTGCTCCATGGGTGAGTGCAAATTGTATGAAATTCTCCACCCTTTTCACGAACGCGTTGAACAGTTAACCGTCCACCCTCCATTTGTACATCCAACTGTGGTCAGAACTCATCCTATTATATCCTAATTATGATTAATAATAAAGATGATCTAAATATAAATAAGCGATCGCCATGAGGGTGCCTATAGAAAAAGATTGAGTTTTTGGTAAGGGCCTTGATATTCAGTAATAAAATTATCTTACTATGCATTTTGAGAACCTGAAAATTTCGGCTGCACCTCCCCTTAGTTCTCTAAGTACACATATATATATTCCAATATACCTGAGAACAAAGAAGAGATAGAAACTAAAATTCAAAAGTCCACAAAATACATACGTACTAATATAATCACATTACAATCACATTATCAAACTGTCAAATAAGTGGATAGTTCAAAATTTAGTATCAAACTCTCTATTTGATACTAAGTCCCGAACGGGTCTGAACTAAGTGTTTGAGTGTAGAAAGAAAGAATATAATTGATCCTAGAGTGAAATTTAAAATTCGTTATTAGAGGGACAAAACCTCCCTACCGGCACCATACATCACGTCATCACTAACGTATACAACAGATATATATTAATCACATATCATATAACATAAATATTACTTAAACAGAACATTCACTTGCAGATCACCAAGGTATTTGTAAACCCCCACCACGCACTTGTAAGACATTTTAAAACCACCATCATATTTTGAAGAAAAAAGTTAAATCCATTATTGGAGGGATGAAACCTTCCAGCTGGCGCCGTACACCACGTCATCACAAGTCAATCAAAACACCAACCAATCACAACATGTATATATTAATCACGGATCATAATGTAAATATTAATTAAACACAACATTGACTTGCCGATCACCACGGCATTTGAAAACCACCATCACAAACATTTTATTATATTATAAATATAAAATATTTACAATTCAATCCTAAATTCTTAATTAATTGATAAATAAACTCCCAAACTAATCCTAATTTCAAAATCAAACTCAAATATCTAAATAACTATAATTCAACTCTAATTTCTCAAAATATCCCAATTTATACCCTAAACTAACCCTAATTTTCAAAACCAAACCCAAATATATAAATAATTACAATTCAACTCTAATTTCTTGAATTCATTGCTAATTAAACCCAACAATAATCAATATTCTAAAAATCAACCTCAAATATCTAGATATTTATAATACAACCCTAAAGTTTAAGTTAATTGATAAATAAACCCCAAACTAACCCTAACTTTTGAAAACAAACTCAAATATATAAATAATTACAATTCAACCCTAATTTCTTGAATTAATTGCTAATTAAAGCCAATAATAATTAATATTTTTGATATCAACCCCAAATTTTTAAATATTAATAATTTAACCCTAAATATTGAGTTAATTTATAAATAAATCACAAACTAATCCTAATTTTCAAAATAAAACTCAAATATCTAAATAATTATAATTCAACTATAATTTCTCGAAACATTCCAAATTAAACCCTAAACTAACCCTAATATTCAAAATCTAACTCAAATATCTAAATAATTAAAATCCAACCCTAATTTCTCGAATTAATTTCTAATTAAGCCCAACAGTAATTAATATTTTCTACATAAATTCACATTTATATATATAAATAATTAATCAAAAACATTTAAATAGAAAAAAAAGAAAAAACCTGTTGTACCGGCGGCTGGCTGGCTGATGCTGGTGCTGGTGGCACCATGGCGGTGGTGGTGCGAGAGTGGTGGTAGTGGTGGTGGTGCGCTCTCTTCCTCTCTCCCTTCAGTGGTGGTGGTAGTCGTCGTCTCTCTGTCTCTCGTCGCTGCCTTCTTCTTTTTTTTTTTTTTTATGGATTTTCAAAATGCAAGAAATAGACTATTGGGGTTGGGGAAGTATTTTTTTTAGGGTTTTTGATGATGGCCTAATGGGCCATCAACATTTTTTTATTTTGCTGACAGATAAAGAGCTGTCGACATTTTTTTTTTTTTGATGACGAGAAGTGGACCGTTAGTAACAGTGGTTGTCAGCTACCCATCAGCAATCCGCCATCATTTCTTATTTTTCTGATAGCTTTGATGGGTCGCTGATAGGTATTTTGCTGACAATCTATGCTCATCAGCAATCCGTCAGTACATGCTGACGGGTGCCAGCTCATCAGCAAATTCCATTAGCGTTCACTAGTTTTTTTGTAGTGATGCGATCTGAAATTATCACTTCACTGGTCTATTTTTTGTCATGCGACCAGGATTTATCAGGTCACTCTCTAATATAATCCCCCCCACCCCCCCACCCCCCCACCCCCCCCACCCCTCAATTCGAGGTCAGTAAGAGAAATAATAGAGAGTTTATTCCGTAGCCGAATGAAGAATTAATGTGAGAGTGGTGTGGTTAAGACATCTACAGTCTGATCTACAGATGGGACAAAATGAACTTGTAATAGGTTCTTTACAATGAGATCTTTGGCAAAATGAGGATCTAACTCAAAGTGTTTAGTACGAGCTTGAATAACAGGATTGGATGCAACAGAGTTGGTACTTTGATTGTCAACCCAAATTTTAGGAACAGTAGAAAGTTTGACATGGAGCTCCGAAAGCAAGGATTGAACCCATATTATTTCTACAGTAGCATGAGCTAGACTGCGGTGTTCGGCTTCAGTGCTAGACTTGGATACAGAAGTCTACTTTTTAAAGCACCAGGAGACAATATTTCTTCCCAGAAAGATACAGAAACCTGTAATAAATTTCCTGTCATCCAGATCTCTAGCCCAGTCTAAATCAAAAAATCATATGAGAGTGAAGTATGAGGTTTTCATATAATTTATTCTAAAATAAACTGTATCGCATAATTCTTTTAACAGCTCACCAGTGCCTTCTAAGGGGGTAGTGGATATATTGGCACACCTTGTTGACACTATATGAGATGCCAGGCCTAGCGATGGTAATATGCTGAAGGGCTCCAACAATACTCCTGTAAAATGAAGGATCAATAGTTGGTTCTCCTTGCGTTTTGGACAGGACATGAGAGACAACCATAGGTGTAGGGGTAGCTTTAGCTCCTACCATACCAACTCTCTCCATGAGACTTGTAACATACTTTCCCTAATTTAAATCCAAGACCTATGTCGTGGGAGGCCTTAATACCAAGAAAATGATGTAGTTCACCTAGATATTTTTAATGAAAAAGCTAAATCGAGATGGGTAATAAGTTTGGCAATCCCAACTTTGTTGCTTCATGTGACTAAAATGTTATCAACATATACCAATGTCCAGATGCATTTAGAGGAAGTAATATTATAGAAAAGGGAACTATTGATGTTTGAAGGAGAGAAACTAAAATGAGTAAGAAAAACTCTTAGTTTTCCAAACCAGGCTCTCGGAACCTGTTTAAGCCCATATATAGCTTTAGACAGCCCACACACTTGAAGTTTATCACCAATCTATTCAAAGCCAGGTGGTTAAGCCATGGATATCTCCCTGTACAGCTCTCCCTTTATTTAATCATCATTAACATCCAACTGCTTTATGGACTAGTTATAGTTGACAACTATAGAGAGAGCAATTCTAATAGTGGTAGCTTTAACAATAGGTCTAAATATCTCAGAAAAATCAAACCCTGGCACTTGATTGTATAACTTGGCCACTAACATGGTCTTATACTAAGCTACTATTCCATCAGCATGAGTTTTCATCTTGAATACCCACTTGCAACCAATCAAAGACTTGATTAAAGGTAGCTCAGAGAGAGACCAAGTCTAATTCTTAATGAGAGCTTCATACTCTTCACACATAGTTTCTTTCCATCTGGAATGAGCTAAGACTTCAATATAGGAAGAGGGCTCTCTGCAATCAAGGAGTTGTGTGTCGAGCACCTTAAGCTTGTAGATTCTTTCTGTAGCCCTTGTTATCATGTGATGTTTCCTCATAAAAGGGTTAGTGCCTGCACCATAAAGAAAACGAGAAGTATGTGTAGGACTCATAAGTGGTAATTCAATGGTAAGAAGAATATTAGAGAGACTAGATTGACTAGAGGGTAGTGAGACTGTTTGATGTTTAGAGCCGAACTTATGTGAACTATGAGATTGTAGTGAGGTCATATGAGAATGTAGTAAGGTCCCTGGAGAATATGGTGAAGTCGATGAAGAATGTGGTGAGGTCGCAAGTGATTGTGGTGAGGTCGCTGGTGATTGTGGTGAGGTCACTGATGTTGTAGTAGCTTGGGGAACTATTATAAGAAGAGGTGGACCAAGTATAGATGGTTGATTGATTAAACAAGAATGAGGTCCACGATTCTTGGAAAAGGAAAATTAGTGTTCATCCGATATCACATTTTTGGTGATTATGACCTTTCTATTTAGTAGTAAGACTTTGAATCAATAATAGTGTTCACTGTAACCAAGGAAGGTACTAGGTTGAGACCTGAATTGAAGTTTGTGTTTATTGAGTGGTTTAAGATGAGGGTAACACAGACACCCAAAGGTTTTATGATCAGTTTATTTAGGATTATGTTTTAGTAAGAGATGATGAGGGCTTTTATACTGAATGATTTTTCAGGGTAGTCTGTTGATGAGGTAGACAATAGTGGTAAAGACATCATCCTAGTATTTGATAGGTAAATGAGAGTGAGAGAGAAGGGAGAGTCATTTTTCAATAATGTGTCTGTGTTACCTTTCTACAAGACATTTGTTCAAGAGTGTAAGGACAAGATATTCTATGATGTATTCCAAAAGAGTAAAACGGGTTTGTGAGAGCTATAAATTCTCCCCTTTCATCACTTTGAGCTAACCTAATTTTAGATTGAAACTGAGTGAGAATAAGATTTTGTAAGTAAGTGAAGGCATTGATCACATCTGATATGTTCTTTAGCAAATAGATTAAGTATATCTAGTATAATGATCAATAAAGGAGAAATAGTAAGAGAATATATTTGTAGATTTTATAGGAGCAGGACCCCAAACATCTGTATGTGTGATATTAAAGGGCCTGGTATATTCAGTCTCTGAGATAGGAAAGGGTAGATTATGACTTTTATTACATTATTGACAGGATGCCCTAATTTGAGATGCTATAACTATAAATCTTTGTCCTTATTCTTATTCCTGAGCTTGGTGATTAAAGTACTAAGGGCTTGACTTCTAAGTGAAGCAGATGTATGATTGGAGTTGGCGGTGGAGGTGTTGGCGAGACTTATGTCGAATTTGTAAAGGCCATTCATAAGAGAGCCTCTAAGAAGGGTTTGATATGTAACGTGGTCCTTAACACAATAAGAAGTATGATAAAATCCAAAGTACACAGAGTTATCTTGAGCAGACGCTAATGAGATTCTTAGTTATGTGAGGAACATGAAGGAGTTTTTTGAGTTGGAAAGATTTGTTACTGGATTTGAAATGAGAATTAACAATATGAAAAATACACAAACCTGATCATTTCTTACTTGAAATTTGTTGCTGCCTTGAAATTCAATATTGATATTGGCTGGGTCATTAGTGACATAACTTGAACCTCATGAATCTGCATACCAACTTGCATCAGTAGCTGAGTTAGACATCAGTAACAGGGTAGAGGGATCAGTAGACTGAGTGACTAGATAAACTGAGTAGGAGCTCGTAGTGGAGTTTGAGCCATTCTAAGTGTTACTGGATGGTGCAGTGTAAGCAGCATCAAATCTGTATTAACACTTGTTGACAGAGTGGTTGGTGTAACCACAAATTTGATAAGTTGGCCTATTGCATGTCCTGAAACCTCTTCTACCTCTTACTCTGTAGCCACTAGTCCTTCCTCTGCCACCTCTTTCAAAGTGCTGACCTCTTCCTCTATTAACTCTTGTAGTGGTACATTTTCCTCTTCTCTAACTAGAGGATTAAGTGGTAACATTGATAGTAGGACTTGACCCTTCTGTATTGATGATATTTGAGGAATTTCTAGCTTCCAATCTGGTTTTATAGAGCAGTAACATTGGTAGGATGTCCCTGAGAGTGAGTGGGTCACTCCTAATTTTAACTTCTATAACCACTGGGTCAAGAACTCCTCCTATCCCGATAAGAACATGCATTGATTGATCTTATTTAAAATTAGTTGGCCAGCTGAAGCTAGCATGCCATCAAAATATCTAATTCTCATGGTCCCTTTGTTGATATAGGAAAGTTGCATCTTGTACTGCATCTTTTTGGAAGCGGAAGCTAGTTTCAAGAGTTTGTCATATTTCTCTTAAGGATGCAAGGCCAACCATCATGGTAAATAGATTTTAAAAAGAGATAAGATAGAAGACAGGATGCTAAGGAACTCAGAGTTGACAAAACCTTCAGCGACTTAAGGTGGAGGTCTAATCTCTCTAGTGAGGTAGCCTTCAAGTCCGTATTCTCTCACTATTGTGTAGACTTGTATTTTTTTAAGTAAGTAATTTGAATCATTTAACTTGATTGAAACAAGTTGATTTTATAGATGAATAGCTGAGTTTGAAATTTGTGGAGATAGGGTATTATTGGGAATTATTATATGAGAGCTCGACTGAGCCTCATGCCAGGGAGCGGTGTTATCTCCCATGATAAAAGAGAACAGAAGAGAAGAATGAAGAGGGAAGAGGTATTCAGGGTCAGGCCAAGATACCTTGAAAGAAAACAGCGAGCTCATTCTTATATTAACTTTTCAATATAAATATACAATCATTTCTTAATTCTTTTCAATAGAGAGGGAGGTAGCTATTTATAGTAGTACACATAACTAATATTGACCTAGAATATTTGATCAGAAATACTACAGTATAATCTGACAATGGCTACCTATAATATGTGGTCAGGAATATTAAAGTACAAACTGACAGTTATATCGGGCTAGATGTACTTGACTAGGGATGACATCATCTGAAGTAGTGTAGGTCCCAAGTAATGACAACGTACTCATTTGCGACCTCTCGTGATACCTGATGCCAACTTCTTGAGAACCTTTGTATGGTCTGTGCTCATGTGGCATGAAGTTCTCAGGTCGCTGATCTATTTATGGTCATGTGACCTGGAGTTATCAAGTCGCTCTCTAATACTGTGCTCTTATCATGTTGAGATGAATATAATGATATGGACACCAACACAAGAAAAATTAAACACTAACCCGTCAATTTCGAATCGTGTCATTGTGTAGTGTCAAGATTGTCACCCCAATGTTTCTTATCTAAGACTACATTTGGATTTGATATCCACCTAAATGATTGATAAAATAGTTCAAAATACAAGTCCGACAAAAAGAAGAAGAAGAAGAAGAAGAAGAAGAAGAAGAAGAAGAAGAAGAAGAAATTAGCTATAATGAATTCAATAGCTAATGTGTAGCATAAATATTTAATTACAGATTAATCATACTAGGAATTAACGGGCGTAGCATAAAATTAACAAATTTACTAGGAAAAATACACTCAACTAATTCGTAGGTAAATATATACAAATTAAACTAGAAAAAAAGTTGACTCCCTACTTCACTATAAATTACCCATATACAAGGTCGGCCCTAGGGGTGAGCCCAGGGCGGTATGGTCAATCACTGGCCCCCAAAATTATTATACAAGTGTGTGTGGATTTAACGAGTCCACTAATGAGTCCATATAACTAGGGGTGAGCAGAAATACTGGGTACCCGGTCCCGGACCCAGAACTGCTTAGGACCCGCCGGGTCCAGTCCCGGAACCGGACCCGTTGGTACCGGTTCTGGTTCCAGATTCTTGGAACCGGTTGTAATCAGTTCCGGTTCTGAGTCCATACTTTCGAGACCCGGTACCCGCTGGGTACCCAGTGGGACCGGTTCTGGGACTGGGTACCCGCTGGTACCAGTTCTTAAACTATGTACCCGGTACCAAATCTTTAATATTTAATATATTTAAGTGTATTTTGAGGATTTTCTATCATAGGGTCGAGCCAGAAAGTGCTAGAAGCTAGTGAAATTGTTGTAGAGTGGCATCAGTATCCAAGGATCGTTGTCCCCAAGCTAGAATTTGTGCTTTTATTTTTTGAGATGCCCATGAAATTGCTGTGAATGAGTTTGGGGATGATTTGAAGAATTCCGTTGAATGAATGGTGACATCAGAGACGACGTAACTTTTGGCTACAGGATGGGTCTTTTATCCTCTTTGCTTGGATGGTTAAAGGGGTAACCATCTTTGAGGCTGGTAATTTTAGGCTTTCTCTTTTGTACTAAACCGGAAAGGAGTCATGAGGCTTGGAAACCCCATCTTGAGGAAGCGAAGAAGGAGATGGTCATCGAAGATGACCTATTGGCTCAGCGGAAGATGAAATCCAAGGAGGTCTAGATTGAGTTGAGGTAGACTCATCGGAAGCTCTAAACTAGGGAGAAGGCTTGGCAGATAGAGAAGGTCATATTAGAAATCATGAGAGAGATGGCTGAAAAGGGCATGGAAGCAGGCTGAGATGAGGGTTATGATTGTGCTTTCAACAATTTTGAGAGTAGCGATGATTGTCTGGAGCTTTTTACTCCTACTTTTTGTGTGCCTTTGAACATGCCATGTCTATTTTCGAGAGAGGTGAGGCCCCAACTGACTTGAAGACTGATATCTCAGAGTGTCAAAGGCTGGGTTGTGTTCACCTCTAATTTAATCACCACAAGTGTACGAGATTCAATCGGATTAGTAGTAAGCAAGGTCGTATTCCACATAGACTAATTATTTCTACTGAGTACCATAATTATAATAATGATGATTTTAATTATAAAAAGTGATTAAGTACATAAACTTAAATTTTATAAATAAGTAAATAAACACATGAAAGAGAATGAAATAATCTTAGCAAAATAATAAATACAAGAGATTTCTAGACAATGGTGTTGATTGATAAGTTCTTGTTTCAAAAATTATAATGGTTTATATCTTGCTATTTTATAAAGAAAATATTAATATCATCTAATATTTATCTTGACCTACCTATATCGATGATCAAACTATATGAAGTAACCCTCTTCAACTCTAATCATATAGTTCAACTCCCAAACGAGACCTATTACTTTCATAAGCCTTGCATACAGTTCGATATGCAGATAAATAAATGTCAAATATCCGTAAGTCTAACAAGATGATATTGCTAAACATGTATATGTATTTGGAACTATTTACACACACAATAGTCCACAAGATATTTGAATAAAATAGAACCCCTAATCCGAAAGATAATAAAGCATCATTTAAAAGATCATTAAGAAATAATTATCATCATTCTCTACCAAATCTAGAAATCAAAATTTGTTTAGTTAGACACCCAAAACAAAATAAAAACAGAACTAAACATAATATTCAATTCTAGAAATAGAAAGATAGAATTGCCACAAATCTAGTGATTCATCTTAGATTCTCGTTGTGCTGATGATTCAGCAACCTTCTCGGCACTTCTTTTTCCTCTTTTCCACCCCCTCTACGATATGATATGATTTTTGGTTGAATGGGTGACTTTTATAAGGTTTAGAACCCTTGTTTGACCTAATTTATTTGAAATAATTAAAATGTTTGCGGTGTCACACCTGACTTACAACCCGGGTGTCATGTTGGGTGCTTAACCAGGTGTAGTCCCAGTCACACACTGCCTTTAGCATCCAATTTGTAACTCAAGTATTAAGTAGGGTGTCAAGTTAGTTGTACCCTCATCTTGGTTCCCGATCTGCAGACCTGACCAGTAACTCAGGTGGCAACTCGGGTGTGCTTTCTTACTCACTTCGGCCTTTAAAACCATATAATTTAACTTAGGTGTCTTCATAAGAGTTGTAGATCATTAGATTCCTGTAACCACTTGAATTAAATCATTTTAACTTTGTATAAGAAAGTTATGGACCAAATAAGAAAACTACTGGGACTCACGTTTTATGAGCAAAAATAACCATAATGTTGTCTTCTTGACTTTTACTTTTACGCATTATATTTCCACGTTCTTGGGCCTGTGTCAACTCTTTTTCGTCCTTTCCATCCTCGTAAATCATTTGGTCACCTAAATTGTGTTGTCAATGCTTGTGCTACAAAAAGCTTAAAACCTTTTGATGCAGACCAAAATGTCCATACATAATATTATTTGATGTATGAGGTTATTTGTGGTAAGCGACCTCATTTATGGGAGAGGGTGTTCCTCCTAGAAGATGAGCGAGCTGTGTTGTGATTTTGAGAAGTGAGCGAGCTGGTTTGTGAAGAGTAGCGACCTGTAGTATGGGGATGAGTTTTCATATAGGGTCGTGATCTCTTGTGGTTTGGGCTGTGTACTTGAGCCCGATATGCGTGGATTGTTATGGGCCTGGTGGGCTGTATGCCACGGCTTATTTTGGTACTTTATTGAGAAGTTTATTATTTATGGGAATTTACTATATGGGAGGAATCCTAATTATAAGACAGTTTGGTATTTATGGAATTGTGGTGTGAGAAGGTAACCCTAGATTGTGGAGAATTCCTCTTATCTCTATAAAAGGAGGTGCATACCTCTCATTAATTTTATGAGCTAATATTGACTTAAGCATCGGAGAGTCTTAACGGGTTGGGGGGTGGAACTCCTACCCGTTCGAGACGTTGTTTTGCAGGACCAGCGAGGTCGCCATGAAATTCGTAGAGGGCTTGGAAGGTCGCTGTGACGTTTTTTGGAGGCTGTTTTAGGTCGCTGATCTCTTTTGAGGTTAGTACCCCCTTTATTTGGTAGTTCAACTTTTTGGACTCATCAAATTGGCGCCGTCTGTGGGAAAGAGGGACATCGAGTCCTTGAGCGAAAGACGTGAGGTACACAATTTTCGTAGGTCTAAAATCTGACTGCGCAATAAATTTCAAAAATCGTTTTCTACTGTTTCAACCGTTGGATCGCGTTGAAAGTTTTACTAAACCTCAGAGACCTTTTAAATTACGTTTTGAACGGTGAAGATCGGATTTTAAGATGTGAGGAAATTTATATAAAATTTCGATCGAAGCAGTTTTTATTTTCGGAAAATCCTGCGCAGTGTTTTTCAAAATACGATTGTGCATAATATAACCGTTGGATCAACTCGAAAATTGGATATGTTAATCTAAGCATATTTAAGTTCAATGTGAACGGTGGGGATCTGATTATGAGTTTGGGAAAATTTTATAACGAATTTTAAATAGAGCTGATCCTGTTTCCAAAAACTGCTTGTCTAATTTCTTTTGAGAATTAAGTTATGTACACTTTAATTGGTGGACGGAGTTAAATTTTGGGTATAATATGTACGATATATGTGTTTAAATATGAATAGTGGTGGAGATCAAGTTTGAAGATTTGTGAACACGAATAAAGGTTGTGATGCTTGCGTTTTATTTATTGATCATATACTAACGGACTGGGTAAGGTTAATTCGTTGAGTTTGTATTGTTGATTTTTGAGGATTACTTTATGTGTTGCTTGGACCTTAACCCGGGAATGGTCAACGCAAACAAACGCGATGAGGTCGCGTATTCAAATATTCAAGGGATGATCCATTTTGTTGCTCGAAATCTAAGGTGATGAGGTCGTGTATCAACATAACACAACAAAATCAACACAAATCGAGATAAGTATTTATTTTGTTTTAGATGTGTTTAAATAAGGATAGTATGGTTTGGTTGATTGATGTGGTTGTCATGTGGAATACTTCCTTATTGACTTAATTTATATGGGGATAGACTTATAGTTTATTTGATTTAATAAAGATAAACGTATGGTTTATGTGATTATATAAGATATTAATTATCCATGGGGTTGGATAGATTTGGTTTTAAAATTCTTTCATGGTTTTGATGTTTGATAGATTTGGTTTTAAAATTCTTTCATGGTTTTGATAAAATGAATGATGATATATTAATCATGCGTGGAGAGTGCTAATTGTACTTATGTGGTTTTATTTTGTGGGGATATGCATGTGGTTTAACATTCGATTGATGAGGACTTATTTTGATTTTATATAGTTATGAACATGCTAAGAATTGATCATTTTTACACATTCCCGTACGAAAATACAGCACTGCCACACTTCAGTAAATTGGTCGTAACTTACTGTTGGAGTATCCGTTTTGAGATCCGATTTTTGCATTAGAAACTAGACTCGTAGGGCTTTCCAGTAATATATAGTTTGGTTTTTAATTCATTACCTATTAAAACAGTTTAATCTTCAAAGTTGGTATATGTGTGCTGAGAACTTTGTGTCAGTTTTGTTTTGATCCTATATGGCTTGATGGTGATATGATATTTGTGGTTGTGGAAAATGGAAAACTTTGATGTGAAAAATATTTGATTAACATGTTATTGGCGCGAGTAAGGTTGTGATATTCGATATTTTCTATGATTATGCTAACGAATCTGGGTGTAGGGCCTGTTTAGGTCGTATTAACCTAGGGTTAATTTGTGGGTTGCCTGACATGTAATTCGGAGATGGG
>BMAC01000098.1:830884-889301 GCA_014905375.1 Phtheirospermum japonicum | reverse complement strand
CCTTAGAATCTGCACTTTTATTATATGATGAATGTTAAATTTTTATGTGTTGCACATTTGAGATCCTGTTTAATATAGTATTGTGACGAATAAAAAACTTAGTATGTATCTTTGTTGATTGCCATCTGGAATCTAATGGCAATTTATGTGAATGGTTAACATCTAATTTATGTCTCTAAGTATGTGCATAGATTATACAGGCATTTTGAACATGCATGTAGCATGACATTTTAAATGAAATTATTGGGAGTGAAATATGGGATTTGTGCACAAAGTTCTGATCAAATTGCCACAAGGGTACCTTTCAAAAAAAACCATCTGTGTTCTCAAGAATACGGTCATAGTTATAATTGCAACCAAGGTAAGCTGTGAAAGAGCGAACAACGTTAAGTTGATATTGTCAATAATAATATGTAAAAGGACAGAAATGATTAGGCGAACCTGAACGGATTTGAATACATATACGAAAGAGTTTCGTTTCATGAGAATAAATTCTCACGACATGCATGCTTTGAAAAGAGTCCATTTGGACAGAGAATAAACGTTGAAACTAATTGAGTTCTTGTAGCTCTTGGACTTATTGAACGGCACATAAAGTTCATCACTGAGCTTCTTCCCATGCAGAGACTCCTTATATTGCTTCGAAAACATATCGATAGATACGTAACTGTAAGGCTGCTGAGTTTCGTGCCAGTATTGTTCTTGATCTTTCCTCGAAATAACCTGAAAACAGTAAAATATTTAACTCATTTTGTTTTTCCCTTGAAAGACAATAAATAAAAGGGTTAATTAATTTAAACTACAAAAAGTACCC
This sequence comes from Phtheirospermum japonicum, assembly GCA_014905375.1. Lineage (NCBI taxonomy): Eukaryota > Viridiplantae > Streptophyta > Magnoliopsida > Lamiales > Orobanchaceae > Phtheirospermum > Phtheirospermum japonicum. Next base: position 888,487 of record BMAC01000098.1, on the reverse strand, counting down.
TTAAGTTTGACCTAATTACAAAATATAACCAACTAATTTTATTGTCTTACGTTTACCTCTTCATAAGCAAAGAGAAATTAGCCCTTTGAATTTTAACACGGAGTCGAACTTCAGGGCATTTTTGGTAGTTTCAAAAGTTAGCTTCTTTTTTTTTTTTAATTACACCAAAACCTCAAGGGTATTTTTAGCAATTATCTCTAAATAAAAATGTCAACCCTMCCTCTTGGAGAAAATCAGCTACTCCTTTCCTTTCGGGGCACTTGAATCCACAGCTTCTGAAGAACTCCAAAATATCGCTTCGAGGTCCGTGATAGACGATTTTGCCCTCCCCCATCAAAATTATGTRATCAAAGAGATCAAATGTCTCCGGTGRGGGKTGGAGAAGAGAAACGAGTATCGTAGCATCGGTGATGTGTGCGAGTTGTTGAAGGCAACAAATAATCTGATATGTGGTCGAGCTGTCTAGCCCGTTTGAGATTTCGTCCATAAACAAAGCTTTTGTTGGTCCAACAATCATCTCGGCTGCATAACAATGTTAATGTTCAGATTTCTATACTCRTTAAATGTGTATACAAGCTCAAAAKTAAATGACATCAAATTAGTTACCAGTTGTCAGTCTCTTCTTCTGCCCACCAGAAACGCRTCGTCTCATGGKATCTCRGAAGAGCYTCTCAACACYGATATCAAGACCAAGATATGGATATAAAGAGTTTATATCCATTGTACGAGATATCTCCACTTACCTGTCGTACAAAATACATTTCATTAGCATCATAAATAGTTTCGATAACAAAATTAGATAAAAGGAAAAAAAATAAAGCTATATCTTAAATTATTTAAACAAACAAACAAAACAAAATGATACCTTGAGCGATTTGTCCAAATTTCCTGATAGAGCTTTTAACAATGTAGTCTTCCCACATCCTGGAGGACCAAGTAATAGAGTCATCCTGAAATTATATATTATTAAAAAAATAAAATACAACAACAAAAACTTGTAAGTTTATACGTAGAGAAATTATATGTATTACCTTCCAGGCTTAATGATACCACTGACATCATTGATGATGTGTACACGGGCCTCTTTCGATGGCAAACCAGGTAACCTTGTAATATCCTGTTAAACAAAATACAAAAGAATTTTTATCCAAAATTAAAMCAAGTTCTATCCAAWACTGAATTACACACATATACACTMATTGYAGCTTYTGATAATAACACTTATGCTCATACGAATCAGCGAAAAGATCTCATGGCTACTAGAATGAGGGAAAGTTCACCAGGTGAAGCATGTAGATTCCTTTTGTCCGTCTTCAGTGTTATTTATATATATCGAGTAGTAAAGAAGATAACGCCTTGTTCTTGGAGAACAAAATGAGCCTTGTTTACATGTTAAAAGAGAGAGAAGGATAGGTTCTTGCAATGAGCCTTTAACAATTATGATCTGGCATTCATGCGGTAAGGAATTAAACTTGTTAATCCGTCTAATTAAATAGCACGTAATATCACTTATGAAAGCTTATAATCCAACATGAAATAATCAGATTCTCAAAAAAAAAAAAAAGATGCAATACTTGTAAGGTTTCAACTCAATCTATCCTACAAGCAACAGACCACAAAGGTTCAATCATACCTTTATTGTTAAAAACCAAATGAAATAACCACAAAAGTTCATAAGTAATTCTCAGATTGTATAATAATCATGAACCTCAAGGGGTTATTTGTAATTTTAGAATATAATTATGAACCAACCTGCTCACAAAGGTTCAATCATACCTTTATTGTTAAAGGGAAAGTGTATGATTACCATGAGAAGGGCTTGACAGATGGCTATGATTATCACTCCTTGACTTCCAGCCACATGGAGACCCGGACGGCTATGTTGGAGAATCATATAAACATATAAAATTCATACTTGTCCACCCCCACGGCCCCGTTTGCCTCCAGCTATTGTCGTGACGCCAATGGGAAAAAGTTGAACAGATACAAAATTAATGAAAAATATAGGTATATAAAGAAAATGTTTATTTTTAGCAAAATCAAGATTTCGGTAAACAAGGCAAAATAAAAATAAAAAACTTCCCCTGAAGTTTAGTATAATTACAAAGAAAAAACACAGGTTTTTGAAAATTACAAAAACCACCTTGAATTCTGTTTTCGTCTTGCATTTTGTTCCTTCATGAAAGAAAAAAAGATTTTCGAAAATAAAATAAAATGACATTTGTTGAAATATTACAGTTATGCCCTAAATTTAAGATAAAACAAAACCTCAAGGGATTTTTTGTAATTTTTTTAACTAATCCAGATCAGGCTTCTCCCCTTATCTTTTTTAATTATCGCATACGAATTACACCTGTGGTATAGTATGATTATGGAAAAATCCAGTTATATTCTAAAATTACAAATAACCCCTTGAGGTTTATGATTATTATACGAACTACCCCCTCAACAYGTACAGTTTGTAAAACTAAAACAAACGTCAAAAGGGTATTTGTAATGRATAATAAAATAATCTAATCCAAGCTATAAATCTATAATAAAGAAATCACTTAATATAACTTAAAAYAAWTGTGCAGATGAAAATTCAAGWCATACCCAAAAATGCGARGGCATACCAKAAAGCCAAGTGATAATCCATGACCAAAGCAATAGCYGCTAAAAYAATCTAAAYGATGAATTCAAGTTAGACTACACTTTCTGTCAAAAAATAAAAATGGAGCAAAAAAGTACATGAGACGAAACAAAAACAGGCTTGTAACAAACAGAGTTGAAACATATGCGCCATATTTAAGCTTTGATTAACAAGATCATTGCTTCACAAAAATCGAGTTCTTTAAATGCTTCTTACATGCATAATTTCGGATTCATATAGAAAGAGTCAAATTCTATTTCAAATCACAAACTAAAATTGTTCTCTACAATGTATGTATCGTCAAAATCCTAGATTTGGGAAGCAGCAAGTAGGGTACCTTTGCGGATAATAAAATATCCGCTATGAAAGCCTCCCATGATTCCGTTTTTACCACATGCAAGTTAATATGAACACTGTAGATTACTCATTTTCCCTGGAAAAAATAATTCATACCTGTTTAATTTGCAAACATTAGCACTCAATTCCCAATATCTAAATTGGCAATAGCACAAGTTTTAAGTAGGCGCATATCAAAATCAATATAATTCCTCAATTCTTCTATGGCTTACAGAATTGGAAAAATTGATACCACAGTACAAAAATGAAAAGGAGAAAATACAAAATCGAACCTTGATAGCAGCTAAAACATAAAAAACAAGCAGCGCTTGAGTCTCCTACGGTAAAATAACCAATTTGAAAACAAAAATAAGAATAGGTAAATAAATTCAAATTAAAATCACAATCAACTAATAAATAGAATTCTCAAAGAAAGGCAAAAACTGAATCTATGTTGGGAATTACTCGATGAAGAAGATGAGCTGAGCGGAGAGGAGAGAGAACTTGAGCGGCGGAGCAACGCAGAGGAATGTAGGAGAAAAAAGCTAGAAAGTGTAGCAAATAGTAAGGTTCTGAAACCAATACGGTTCATCCAATTCCTGTTGTTTGATGACATTTCTGAATCGGTAGATCTCTGGAAAATTGGAAAGTTCAGGTTAGCTTCAATTTTCCGTTAAACGTTCTGAAGTACCCATACTGGGCCTTTTGATGGGCCAAATTGTACAGTTTCGTCTGCTAATCTGTTGAGAAAATGTCATAAATTATTAACCTTAAAAAATAAATTGTACAACTGAAGTCCCAATTTCTTAGAAACATTCATACTGAAGCCAATCTCTGCTTAAAACGTAGCTTAATTAGAAAATTGACGAACAGTTTAAAATTTTAGAAAAATGGTCGAGCAAAACTTTCATGGACTTAATAAAAAGGTTAGTTTAAAAAAAAAGGGATTTCAGAAGTACCTTTCAGAGAACTAAATGAGAAAGCAGAGGGAACCTCACGAAATTTAAAAATTCTTCGAGTGGCTTGAGTCGGTCACCAAAAATGGCTTCGGGTGTTGAATTCATCATCTTCTCGTCTAATCTTTCCCATCCAAACAAGTCATCCGCTTTGCAACACCAAAGTAAAATTGCATTGAGAACTCGTTCTTCCAAAGTTACTGTCAAATCTTGATTCTATAAAAATAATTCTTCATGATATCAATTAAGACCTTATGTCAAAATTATAATTACACATTAAAAAAAACCCACAAAATAGTTTGTTGAAATCACATAAATTCATACAAAAAATTGAAAATAAAATTGAATAGTTAATCGCATGGCATATCCTGTCATTAATCCAAATTATTCTCTCCCTACGGTGATTAATCAAACCAGAGGGATAAAAAACGAAGCGGGAGAAGTAGAGAAAATTTAATAATCTATAAATAATGAAAGTTAAACAAACATACCTGATGGAGATGTCGAAGAGTTAGGGTTGGGAGGTGCGCACCTCACCAGTCACAAAACGGTGGAGAAGAAGCGGGACGCTCCGATTTCGCCAATTTTAGGTGTTGGTTACATTTGCCCTAATTAAGGCTTTTATAAGGAGTTTGATTAGGTCGAGAGCTGAGGGGTTGATGTTAGATGTTATGGTGGCGGACGACGGAGGGGTTTACAGGGCTAAGAACTGACGGCGGGACTGAGAACGGGATGGACGGAGGTTGGAAGCAAGCTGTGCAAGCGGACTTCCGGGGAGAGAGAAAAATGAGAAGTATGTGGGGTACGGTTTGTCTCTAATAGCCCGATTTTATTTTTTTATTTTATTTATTGTATTTAATATTTTTTTTAATACGATTTACCACGTCGGTTTTAAAAAAACCGACAAGCAAACTTATATATCACGTCAGTTTTAAAATACCCGACGAAAACGTATCGCATATCACGTCGGTTTATTCAGAAACCGACGTGAAATACATTCCACGTCGATTTTTCAAAAACCGACGTGAAAAGCCAGTTTTGTAGTAGTGTCTCTTGTTGACCGGAGTCTTGTATTGTGGGATATCCTGATGCGGATTGGGCTCGCTGTGTCGAGACACGTAAGTCTACCTATGGCTACTCCATTTTTCTTGGTGGGAACCTTGTCTCTTGGAGTGCCAAGAAACAACCAACTTTTGCACGGTCCAATTATGAATCCGAATACCGGGCTATGGCCAATGCAGTTGCTTAGCTTATTTGGTTGACAAACTTGCTCCGAGAACTCAAATCACTGCCTAGTTCTCGGCCGGTTCTTCTCTGTGACAACAAAAACGCCATTTTCTTGAGTCAAAATCATGTAGCTCATAAATGGGCTAAGCATATCGACATTGATTGTCACTTTGTTCGTGAGCTTGTTACCTCGGGGAGACTTTCCACTCGCTTTGTCCCTTCTCATCTCCAAATCGCTGATATCTTCACCAGAAGTCTTCCACGACTAGCATTTTAGTTTTTACGTTCCAAGCTTTGCGTCGGCCTTCGTCCCACGCAATTCTTGAGGGGGGAGGGGGGTGTAATAAGAAAAGTGTTGACTAAATCGTTTTTGTACTGTATGCATTATTTTCTGTAATTATTTTATGATTCTTTCCTTGTAAATCGATTGTAATCCTTCGTATATATAGTGGAATTATTCTTTACAATCACCACACGGTGATACTCAAATCATTCTCACAATATATATATATATATATATATATATAGGGGTGGATTCCAATGAGAACCCACCTTATTTGTGAACCTGCGAACTAGTGCTTTTATTATATAGTGACAGTGTTTTTATTATATAACCATAATATTTTCAATCAAATAAGGAAATATGCGAAAAAATCGGTACATCTATTTAATTAGATCTAAGGTCCATAATTGACCTTAGGTTCACAAATAAGGACATGGTTCTTATTTGAACCTAATCCTCTCTCTCTCTCTCTCTCTCTCTCTTTATATATATATATATATACCCGTGAATCTCAAGAGATTTGTAAAAAAAGAAAATATGAATTGGAAATACGAAAAAAGATATATTTAAAAGAATATTACAAAATGTTTAATTTAAATCCTGATTAACTTATACAAAACACATTCTTTGTTCACCTTGTGTTACGCGAGATTTACCCTCCGCTAGTTTCAAATTATAAATACTTTTTAATTGTAATGCATTATTTGTTTTATGTGTATTAAGTGAAATTTATCAAAAAATAATATATTCTCACTCGAGTCATATACTAGCGATTACACACTGATCGCTTTCGATGCTACATAATCTAAAATACTTTTAAAAAACTCAATATTCAATAATCTATACAATGGAGTAGGGAAATAAATCTATACATGGTTCACCATCATGTAGGAAACTAAAATCCAAAATATAGTGCCACGAATTAATTCGGTTTCTCCGACAATCAATAAAAAAAAAGTAAAATACCGAGGGCATTACTAAGGTCGTATTTTACCGAGGACATTAATGAGGGGGAAATACTTCGGTAAGAACACCTTTGGTAAATCCTTTGGAACACATCACACACGTTTGCTGATACTATTACCGAAGGCAATCCCTATGGATTTTCGAGGGCAAAATATACCAAGTTCATAATCCCCTCGGAAAATCCCGAGAGCACTATTTACCCTAGAAAAACTGAAGGGAGCTATTTTTCCTCAGAAAATCACGAGGGCAAAGGGCTTCCATCAGGAATTTCCGAGGGGAAATAGCTCCCTCTCAGTTTTTTTAATTTATAAAAATAGTAAAAAAAATATTTAAAATATATAATTGCATTAAAAATAAACCATCTAATGTAATTTTATGCAATTAAAATGTATTTAACCTGATTTTACTACATATTTATCACAAAACATGTATGTATTGAAACATGTCGTATAATATGATAAATAGTATCCACGATATGAGCGATCGACTTATTCCATTGGAAACGTAAATAATGAGGTGTCGTTATTTTTTTGAAGATACCATGAGGTGGATCTCGTTGTTTTAGAACCATTATAAATAATAATTAATCATTATATATTTTTTTCATTTATTCTTTTAATTTAAAAAAACCTAGGGGAGCTATTTTCTATCGGAAAATCCCGATGGGAATCCATTGCCCTTGGGGTTTTGCGAGGGGAAATAGCTCCCCTCAATTTTTCTAAATTAAAAAAGAATAATAAAAATATTTAAAATTTATAATTAAATTAACATAAACCATATAACGTGATTTTACACATTTAAAATATATTTAACCTGGTTTTACTACATACTCCCTCTATCCCAAAATGATAGTCTTGCGGTTGATTTCACACAGATTAAGAAATGAGTAGTTTATATAGTTAAGTCATTAATTTAGTTGGTGTTTTCCAATTATACCCTTCTTGAATTTATTAATGTCAATTAATGATTATAGAAATCAGTATTGGAATTAGTATATTTGTTATTGGAATGGTAAGATTTTACATTGTAATCAACAATTTTTAATTTACCATGTAGAAAACTAGTAATTCAAGAATATTAATTTAGGGTATGTGTGTAAATGAAAAATTAATGATATGTTAAATATAGTTACTGGACTATCTTTGTGGGACATACGAAAATAGAGTACTGGACTATCTTTGTGGGACGAAGGGAGTAATTATTAACGAACATGTATGTATTGACACGTGTCGTGTAATTTGATCAATAGTATTCACGATATGATCGATCGACCTATTCCACTGGAAACATAAATAATGAAGTGTTGTTATTTTTGTTAAAATACCATGAGGTGAGTTTCCCTGTTTTAGAACCGCGAGATATAGTAATTGATCAGTAATATTTTTTTTGTATTTTATTTATTTATTTTAATTTAAAAAAAAACAAGGGGAGCTATCTGCCCTCGAAAAATCCCGAGGGCAAAGGGTTCCCCATTGTATTTTCCCTTTGGAATTATCGAGGGAAAATAGCTCCTCTCGATTTTATTAAATTAAGTTAAATTAAAATGTAAAAAATATTTCAAGTAAATAATTGCATTATAATAAACCATATAATGTGATTTTAAGCACTCAAGATGTATTTAACCTGGCTTTACTACATATTTATAATCGAATATGTATGTACTGACGTGTCATGTAATTTGATCAATAGTATCCACGATACAAGCGATCGACCTATTCTATTGGAAACGTAAATAATGAAGCGTCGTCACGAGGTGAGTTTCGTTATTTTAGAACCACGAGAATATTGGTAATACATTTTCTAAATTTTATTTCTTTTTTTTAATTTTAAGAAAAAGGGTAGCTATTTCCCCTCGGAGAATACCTAAGGAACCTTTGCCCTCGGGATATTTCGAGGGGAAATAGCTCCCGTAGGTTTTATTAAATTAAAAAAATAGTGAGAAATATTTTAAAAAAACATATAATTGAATTAAAATAAGTCATTTAATGTGATTTACGCACTTAAAATGAATTTAACATGGCTTTACTACATAATTATCACCGAACATATATGACACGTGTCGTGTAATTGAACAATTATATCCACGATACGAGCGATTGACCTATTCCATTGGAAACGTAAATAATGAAGTATCATTATTTTTGTAAAGATACCACGAGGTGGGTTTCATTGTTTTAGAACCATAAGAAATAATAATTGATATGTAAATAAGTTTTTTGTATTTTTTTTAATTTAAAAAACCCTAGGGGAGCTATTTCCCCTCAAAAAATCCAGAGAGCAAAGGGTTCCTCAAAACTTTCCGAGGGGAAATAGCTCCCCTTGATTTTTTAAATTAACAAAAATAGTGAAAGATATTAAAAAAATATAATTGCATTAAAATAAATCATATAATGTGATTTTACGCACTAAAAATATAATTAACCTAGCTTTACTATATAATTATCAGCAAATATATCTGTATTGACACGTGTCATGTAATTTAATCAATTGTATCTATGATACGAGTGATCAGCCTATTAAATAATGAAGCATAATTATTTTTGTAAAGATACCACGATGTGGGTTTCATTGTTTTAGAATCACGAGAAATAGTAATTGATCTGTAAATATGTATGAATTTTATTTCTTTTTAATTTAAAAAAACTATGGGAGCTATTTCCCCTCGAAAAATTCTGAGGGCAAAGGGTTCCCCTCGAGATCTTCTGAAGGGGAAATAGCTCCCATCGATTTTTTTTTTTAAATTAAAAGATTTGTAAAATATTTAAAAAATTAATTGCATTAAATTAAACCATATAATGTGATTTCATGCACTTAAAATGTATTTAACCTAGCTTTACCACATAATTATCACCTAACATAGTTTTGTTATTTTAAAACCACGAGAAATAGTAATTGATCGGTAAATACATTTGTTGTAATTTTTTTAATTAAAAAAAAAGGGCAATGGTTGCCCTCGGAAGGTCCCGAGAGCTGCAGCATGCCCTCAGTTTTTCCAAGTGCAAACACTTCCCTCGACCCTAACTTAATATCAGCAGCGGATTGCCCCCACTGCTTTCACTTTGCGCAACACCCAAAAAGAATTCAGCTATTACCTACCGATCGAGCCAGCACTGCCAAGCTGCCTGCCATTCCGTATAGCCCCCATCATCGCTGTTCTATCCATTATATGTCGCCACCGTCTCCATTCCTATGCTCCACCTGCCACCGAGTCGCCGCCGTCAGCGAGGCCACTGCTGTACTGTTGCCGTCATCGAACCGCCGCCGCCAACTCCAACCACCAACTCCTGTACCCACAAGCTCCTGCTACATTAAGTTTTTTATTTTCTTTAATATTTTTTATATGTTTTTGGGGATTAGTTAGGGTTGGTTTTAGGGTTTAGTTTCTAATTAGGATAGAAATTAGAATTTGTTATATAATTTGAGTTTAATTAGGGTTATCATAATAAAATTTTAATTTAGGAGATATTATGTAATAAGAGGTTAATTTATAGTTAGAGTTTATCGGTCGTTTGTGGTTTGAATAGGTATATTGACTTCAATTTGTGTTAATTATGTCATTAGGATTTAATTTAGGGGTTATTATATAACTAGGGTTTAATTTAGAGGTTATTGTATAACTAGAGTTTCATTTAGGGGTTATTATATAATTAGAGTTAATTTATAATTAGGGGTTAATTTATAGCAAGGTTTAGTGGTTGTTTATGGTTCGAATAGGTATATTTAACTTCAATTAATGTTAGTTATATAATTAGTGCTTAACTTAGGAGTTATTATATAATTAGGGTTTAATTTAATAATTATTATGTAATTAAGATTTAGTTTAGGGATTAATTATGATTATGATTTAAATTTAGGGCTAATTAGGTCGTTAATGTTCATTCAAGGATTAATTATACAATGAAGATTTAGTTTAGGTTAAATTTGAAATTATGTCTTGATTATATACAATTGATGGGTATCTGGATGTTGTGCTTAATATATATGTTATGATTTGTGAATAATATACATGTTGTTTGGTTGGTGTTTTGATTGGTTGGGTAGACATAGGTGATGACGTAGTGTACAGTGCCGATCGAGAGGTTTCGTCCCTCTAATAATGGATTTTAATTTTTTTTAAATAATTGTGGTTTTGAAAAGTTTTAAGATATGGATGATGATTGTTTTGAAATATCGTGGTGATCGATATGTTGATGTTGTGTTTAATATATTTGTTATGATATCTGAATAATATATACATATTTTGATTGGTTGGTGTTGTGATTAGTTGGGTAGAGGTCGGTGATGACGAGGTGTGCGACAACGGTCGAAAGATTTTGTCCCTCCAATGACGGTTTTTAATTTTTTTTAAATGACGGTGGTTTCAAAAGTTTTAAAACGTGGGTGATGGTAGTTTTGAAATGTCGTGGTGATCAGTATGTGTATATTGTGTTTAATATATATGTTATAATTTGTGGATAATATGTGCATATTCTGATTGGTTGATGTTGTGAGTGGTTGGGTAGACGTGGTGTACTGCGCCGGACAGGAGGTTTTGTCCCTCAAATAATGAATTTTAATTTTTTTTATCGATAATATTATTTCTTTCTACACTCAAACACTAAACCTTAGACTTGTTTGTGATTTAGTATCAAACAGAGAGTTTAATACTTAATCCCGAATCCACTTATTTGGACAGTTTGAGATCATGTTTGTAATATGACTTTTCTTATATATATGTTTTTTGTTGATTATAGGATCTTTGTTTCAGTAACTCGCTTTTGATCTCAGGTGCACTGCTATATGTGTACTTAGAGAATTATGGGGAGATGCTGCCGAAAGTTTTACTCAACAAAATTTATATACTAAGACATCGTATTACTGGGATAGGACCCTTACCAATAATTCAATCGTTTTTTATCCACCTCATATTGCCCATTTCTCAATAAATCAATACAAGAATCATGTAATTATCGGATGAGTCTCGATACTAATCCTCCTCCCAGCATGACAAGACTCAGGTAAGGGAACTCTAGAAACAAAGGGAGAATTAGAGGCCACAAGACGAGCTCAACAAGCGATGGAAGATAGGTACAACCAATTTGAACTATTACGTGTGCAGCAACAACAAGAATTTAAGGAGAGGATGAACGCCCAAATGGTCGAGCTGTTAGCTCGATTTTAGTTGTACCCGTCGCAACCCTACCCCACCCCGCCCCCACCCCCMTCATAGTACCCTTCCATCGGATATTTTTATAAACTTTTAATATTTGTGATATTTTTATTGAACAAATTGAATTATTGTAAATTTGATGGAATTTAAATAGTTAGTTAATTCATTTACTTGTTTATTAATATAAATTTTTTGAGTTTGTGATTTCTTTGGGTATTTGTATAATTATTTGTATTAATTAACAAAAATAATTTTCCTTATATTGCATTTGCAATTGCCCACACACGTATATGTATACGCACCATATGGTGACCACACATTAAAAGTTAAAAATGATGGATCCTTCTCACGATATTGACTTTAAACCCATTATATTCTACCAAGGTTGTGTGGGAGCCTCTAGCCATACAATCACTTTCATGATTAAGATTTTGAGATTTTTGGTCCACGTCTTATCAAATCAAATTGATAAATCATGCCTCAATTTCATGATTAATAATAAATTTGTAGTTATTATGTACAATTATTGGTAAGTAGTCAATTGCAGAGTATTTGGATTTTAGATATTATGCATTACTCCTGATTTTTGATATAATTACATTTTTTTTCTTTTTTAATGAAGTGATTGGTGTACACACTTCGTTTTTTTTATTACTTAATCCTATTAAAAAAAGTTTTCATTAAAATATCAAAACTACTCTTAATTTTGAACACCCCAACACCTCCACCACCACCACCACCCTCTTCCACCGCCACCGCCACCGCCACCGCCTCCGTTGCCGTTAGAGTGACAATGAAGAAACTGGGCTAGAAGAAACTCTATCAACCAACCACCACCAAGACGCCACCAACGCCCAAACCTCCCCCTTCCTCTCTACCATTTCCCTAAATTTCCTCTCTCTTCCCTCCAACCGCAGCGCCACCAACCACGCCGCCTCCGCTCCGAGTCCGAGCAATCGACGCCGCCCAGCCCTACAACTTCGAGGCCCACTTCGTCAACCGCTTCGCCCAGTCCACCAAGCTCAAAATTGTCGTAATCGGGAAATTCGGCCAATTCCTCGCCAAGGCATTCGTCCGGCAGGGCACACCGTCTACGCCCATTCTCGACCCAATCACCACTCCGCCGTCCAATTCATTGGCGCCGCCTTCTTCTCCGATCTGCACGACCTCTGCGAACAGCACCCTGACATCATCCTCATCTGTTGAATTAACACCAGAGGATACGAGACTCAGTTGAATTTGGTCGAGAACACGTCCAGCGATAGCTTCGATTTGTACTCCGATACGAGATTCTGGACTTGAAGAAACTATATCAGAGCGGGCGGCAATGGAAACAAGCACGACGCTCACAAAACGACGTGGTGGCAGTGGTGATGGAAACGGTGGCTGTGGCGACGGAAAAGGGTGGTGATTGAGATGTTGAGGTGTTTAAAATTAAGGATAATTTTGGTACTTTAATGAAATTTGTCTTTAAATATGATTTACTAATAAAAAATGGAGTGCACTATACTGAGATAGGTACTTGCAATTAGTCAACCTTTATAACCAGTTTTCCACGAAATCAATGATACTATAATGGGACAACTATCTGAATGTTCGGTGCATTTTAAATCTTCATCTTAATTACTTTACTGTGGAATATTAAAATCTACGCCTTAATCAATTGGAAAAGATAGTACAAAATTTCCCAAGTATCCTAACGTACCAATGATAACTAATGTGTTAATTTCTTTTTTTCCTTTTTTATGTTTTTTTTTGTGTGTGTGTATGCTTTCAGTTCTAAAACATTAAAAGGGATAGAAAGCAGTCCAATTAATTTATGGATGAAAAATTATTATACACACCCTAATGTACGCAATTACATACACTATGATGAATTTTTAAAGTGAAATTGATAAACTTGTGTGTATAATATCAAATATGTTTGTAAAAATCATGAATATTGCATAAAAAATAATAAATCTTTTTTGTTTAAATTTAATGAAATTGTGTGATTTTTTTAATGTAACGTGATTAATATTTTTGTATAAATTAATGAACATGTATATGAAGTGTTTAATGCAAGAATTGCGGAATGTACAATATAATGAATGGTCTATGGACTAGGATTTTTTAATACCCTAGCTTGGATTTAGATTCTATAAATTAAATGTTTTAAAAGTACAAATTCTAACATGTATGTACACATAAATTACGACACAAGCAATATTAATCCACATTTATATTATAATTATTATTATACACTCACACCCATATAAAATTAGTTACCCTATCAACAAATAACAAATATCTGCTATTAAAATATGAATTGTTTATAATAACAATTCTTTTTACCAAAGTTCAATTCAAGCATGGTTTTTAGTATTCCAATTTACTTACAAAATTCAGTTCTATAACTTTACAAACCCCTCAAATCCCGTCAAGGGTCAATAGCAGTTTAAGGTTTACATTTACTTAACAAATAATGCACACTTGAACATGCGTTTCTTTCGTATGATAAGTATGACTTTAGGGGCTACTTACAAATAGAAATAATAACTGAGCTTTTTCAGTATTGGGCTATACCTAAGGTACTTGTAATTAACTCATTGAATTTGATATTTGTCATTTGTAGGGTCTTATGGATTTGCACCGGTCATGGTGGCCTAAATAAAGTACCAATTCAGTACATTTATAACACAGCTGTAACTGAAAAAAAGAAAAAAGAAAAAACAGCTGTAACAAAAAAAATAAACTAATAAAGCAGCTACAACTTGAATAGTCACCGCAATCTGTATGGCTACAAAACCAATTTCCTTATTTAAGAGACATTAATGGACCGATACTAAAATTGATACTCCCTCTACTTTGATATGCAAGTCTTTTAAGAGTAAAACACATAGTATTAAAATATGAGAAAATCACTATATAATTTACTACATTAGTATCACTATTAACTGACATACATTCCACTAATTTTAATTATTTTTATTTAGTTTGAATATTTACCATATATTCATAAAATTTATGTTAAACTGACTAGATTGTTCTAATGCTCGGCAACATCGTATGAAGCATCATTTGCACAATCCAAAATTATCTAACCCAAAATGTTACCCCTTATTTCACACACGATGCTCTCCAATTAATCTGTTCGGAAAAAAAAAAAAAAAACACAACAGAGTCACTTGTTCCATTTGATTTATCAGGGGGGCAAAATTTTCAATTTTGACGGAATATTTTGCGATGGAATTCGATGCTAGTAAGTTTTTTTTTTTCTTTTTTTCTTTTTCTTTCGATATACTATAATCTCGAGAAACTGTCTCTATCTTCTCGAAGCAGTCCTCCCCCCTTGCCTAAGTCTCCCAGACAACCAGTTTTGTTTCCATTAACTGGTCTTGCAAGTCGTCGGTGCAGCAATGTGTGTGTGAGGTTGGTATGCGGAATAGTCTTAGGAAAAGAGAAGAGATAATCTGGTTAAGTTGTTTGAGAACTGTTTTGGATCCTTAACTAGTGTTCAATTCATGATTTATTCTCATACTTATTAAATTGCCTTTAAATGGGGTAGAGTAGTATGAACTTTTAATTGATTGCAAAGTACATACTACACAATTGCATAATCAACATAGAAATAAGAATAACGAGCATGTAGTTTCCTTTTGTAATAGTAATTCCATACTTTTATTGTCAATTACGTACATACAAACGAATTAAAAATATGGGGTGAGATTATATGGATTTTGAATCAATTCCATACTAGAAACCACACATTTACATACCCGTTGTATCGTAGTGGTGATGGTGATGGCGGCGATGGTGTTAAGTTGTGTGTTGTACGTGAAAATAGTAGTACGAGCACTGATATTGTGTTTGAATTAGTCAGTATGTAATTGAGTATTATTTTTGTACCGGATAGTATGGTATTTTGTATCGTATCTCGACTTATTTAGTTGTGTTTGTATCTGTATCAGTTGGTATGAAAATATGTTTTTTATCTAAATCAGTTAATATGAAATTGCGCAATAAGGAGTCAAACCTACTGAACAACATGCTGGCCATAAAAGCCATGAGATGTCTAGTTCACAAAGAATTCAGGTGAATTCCATACTAATCAGCAAAATCTTGTAAAACTTTGTATGTTTAGTATGGAATTTGTATGTTTAGTATTAGTTTTCAGTATTAAACAATGTAATTGAAAAGATAACTTGTAATTTGTATGTTTAGTATAATTCTTTAGAATTGAACTATATGTATTCGGTCTGGTAAGGTGGTTGCATGCGCTAGTATGCAAATTTTGTATTTACTATGAAAAACTAAAATTGATTTAAGATATTGTAATAGCTCCAAATAATTTCATACTGAGCATAATAATACATACTTGTTACACCAAATCCATAATAAAACTTGGTTGATGGGGCAAAATAGTTTCTCATCAAATGACTCTGTAAGAAAAAGTGTAGATAGTGGCCCTGTTTGGCAATCAGCGGATAGCTTATAGCTGATTTTATTAGTTTTTAGCGGATAGTTGATTGCATTAGTTGATTTGACTAGCTGATTGTATTAGCAGTTTGTATAAAAGTGTTGGGTAAATATTTGAGAGTTGATAGCTATTTGATCGTGTAAAATGACAAAAATGGGCATCTGTACAATTTATTGTTGAGTATTTCTTTTATTAATAACAAAATTTATAATATATTGAATAATTAAAGTAACTTTTACAAAAAAAAATAATCATTATTTAAAAATTATTATTTATAAAAATTTCTTGAGTTGTAAATTTTTTAATATATTAAATTTAATTTGGATATTTATTACTATTATTTAATTATAATAAATCTTTGTATTTAAATTAATATTTTCTTTTGGTAATTTGAGTACAAAATTGTTATTTCAATTCATTTTCAAAACCTCTATTCTCAAAAGGCTCCTATATGGAGTTTTTCCAAAATTAGTTTTTTGAACCCAAAAAGCTAATTGTAACCACTGTTTACCAAATATATCAATTAGAGGATTTGACTAGTCAATCCTCTTAATTGAGTCAAATCCTCTAATTTTGGCCCAAACCTCTCTTTACCAAATTGGGCCAGTGTCATCGGGACAAATTCACTTATTACAACAACCTTATAAATCACTCACTAATCAAACACTGTCCAAAATAATATCATACTACCATACTCATAAAAATATTTCATACAGGTTATACTAATTATATATGAGAATATTCAAGAGTTAATATATCCATCTTGATCATAGCAAATAAAACTATCTCATACAAAATATACTATATAATTCCATAATAATCATAACTTTACAAAATTGAATCATAATGTTAACAAAGTTATTCTAGCCAAAAGTATACAAAATATATGTAGTCCGAAGAATCTACGCTACATGAACGTATACATATGAATAAAAGGTAAAATGGCATTGTTTTCGTAAACTTTAAATTGTCATCACCAATTTGCTCCCTATAAGTTTTGAATCCACTGTCAATGCCGGCCATTGTAAACCTAAATTTTCTGCAAACAAATCAAACATTCCATACTTGGTGACTTGAATTCCATTATACTCCATGCATAATGCTTCAACAGAGTAGTGTGGACTTTAATTGACAGTTGTTAGTAATACAAAGAATTCAAACTAGTTTCTTACAAATAAAATCCATAGCGCATATAATTGACTTTCACAACTCCAATGAAAAGACATCCATTTTTTTTTCATAAAATGCACACAAAAATTTATACTAGTTTTTAACAAATAAAATGCATAGTGCATACGAAAAATGGTCACAATAGATATAATCATAAAAAGGCATAAATACATATATCACACAAAGTTCCAAACTACAAACATGTTGTACTAAAATTCACAATTCATACCACTTCAATAAAATAAAAACAATAACAAAAAACTATAATTGCAGTGTTCTCATCAATTTAAGAACTCATTGGTTTATTTAGTAGGATACTTTTTATTGTTTTATTTAGTAGGATACTTTTTATTGTTAAAAATAATTATTGTCTTATTTATTAGGATACTTTTTATTGGGACACAAACGAGTATACTGTAGGTCAGATACAAAAAGCACTTAAAATAACGATGTAGGACAAGTATGCGAAGCAGTTGAACTTGTATAAGCTGTATCGTGATTCTCATGCTGGTCAGCTATCGACATGCGTTACCGAGGAGGTCTGGAGGTAAATGATTTTTTTATATGTTTTCTTATTAAATTATAATTTTTTTATTTATTACAGGTAATTTATCTCATCTTATATATCATTCATTTCAACTAGGGCTTAGAATGTTGAGTGTGATAAGCCCGAGAACAAGAAGAAGTCCGAACAGTGCAACATCAATAGTAGGAGCCAGCTTGCTGATCCATGTACTGGGATGTCGAAGCATAGAGGGGGGGGTCTAGATCTACGATCGATTATACTTATGATATTTAAGTAATTTCAGAATATAATATATTATTTATTTGTTTATCTTTAATGTTAATTATTTGAAAATTTTATTTGGATACAAAAGCGGGAGACGGGTACGCCGGCCAATACGTACCAGGTTTTTGTACGTGCGCACAAGAAGGATGACGACACGTGGATTGATGCGAGATCAATTAACACTAATGTGAGTCTCTTTCTTATTTTAACTTGTTCTTTGACTTTAATGTAGAGTTTACTGACGAGTTGTATATTAGGAGGAGTACGAGTGATATCTGGAGAAGGTACGTGCTTTTTCCCAGGATTCGGTTAACGAGGTTGACCCTGACCGAGTTTATATTGACATCATCGGGTCTAGCAAGTGCCGACACTACGGCACCGGCTTGTTTGGGAAGGTAGTGGCTGTAGTGAAGGGTTTCCGAGGAAGCTCTTCTTCCTCCTCCTCCCAACATGATAGGACCCACGTGAGAGAGCTCGAGGCGCAGCTCCAGACGCAGAGGGAGGAGTTAGGGGCCACGAGACGAGCTCAGGAGGCGATGGAGCTACTATATTAGCAGCAGCGCTAGGAGTGAGTTGAACTTTTTGCTTCTTTCAAAATTAAAACTAGTTAAACAATGCGCGTCTACGTTTTGAAAGCTAGTTCGCCCGCAAGAGAATGGTGTCAATGTAGACTGGCAAGTTAAACCGAATCGAGTTCTCAAGGAGTGGAAATACAGAATCAACGATGCTTATTATAACGAAAATCACGAGTTCTACTTCTAAACACACGAACCAAAGGGGTTTTATTTGATCATTTTAAACAAACTAGAATATTGAAAAAGCAATCTATAATTTAAAAACTAATCTTGCAAAAAAAGCGTCAATCTCTATTCAAGAACTTAACTAACGATTATCAAAACTAAGCAATGATTTTAAAATTGAAATTAAAGACTACACGAATACTTAACAAGAGAATTAAATTAAAAGTTGCCATTCAAGCATATTATCGAACACCTAGAAAGTATTGATGAATTATACTATAATTAAGAACAACTATCAATCTAAGAACTAAAGAAATGCAAGAAAGATGGATCAATGGTATTAATCAACTAAAGATTCAAAACAAACTAAATAGTTCCAACATCAAATATCCAAACAAGCAATATTCAACTAATCGATTAACAACTACGAAACTAGAGTGGAGTTTCAGAGAATACTACTATGTAAGCTATGCTATCTCCAACGATTCTGGAGAGGAGATCTTTTGTTCTATGAACCCGCAAGTTTATCACGAACTCCGAGTTGTTGCGTTCTACGAGAATGGATACTACGCTTGCTATGAACTCCGATCTAACTTGCTTGGGATTTCCGTGAGGGCTCTGGCTTAGGTTTTATTCTTATCTCTTTTTCAGAGATCCAACTTTTGAGAGATTGGAAGTGTCAAGCCCGAGATGCCTTTTGCTGAGGCTCCCTCTCCTTTTTATATCCTCAAAAACCCTTTATTTTCTCGCCTTGTAACTGAAAGATGACCGGATTATAAGTATTATCCGGTCGGATAGAGTCTGTCAGTGAATCCGGTCGGATGCCAGATCCATCCGGCCGGATGAGAGTCCAGTAGGTCAATCCGGTCGGATGTCAGATCCACCCAACCAGATCAGTGTCCTTGTGGCTACTTCTTGACGCTGACTTCCTTGTCCTTGTCTCTTGATTCTCGTAACGGTTTAGAAGCATAATCCTCTTTCAATTATAGACTTGTCAAGCGCTCTATCTACATGAGAAAACATAGAAGTTATCTCAAAAGGACCAATAAACGATTGAAAACTCGGAAAGTTAAGTAAAAGTTGTAAATTGCAAAAATATGCAAAATAACCTAATCTCAACCCAAAAAAGATAATAAAAAGACTCAAACATGACTCGAAACATATACTAAAAACATAACAAATACGTACGAATCAAGGAGAAGTAAGCATTTCATGCGCAGGTGAACGCCCAGATGGTCGATCTGTTAGCTCGTTTGCAGCAGCACCCCCCGCAGTAGCCTCCCCTGTTAGAGGACAGTTTTATATTTTTATAAACTTTGTTACTAAACACTTTTGTCGACCAAATTTAATAATTGTAAATTTTCATATATTTTTATAATAATTAGTTTATTTATTTGTCTGTTCATTAATGATTTTTTTAAATTTGTGGGGTATTTTAATAAATAAACATGAATTAAAATTAAAATTTAAAAATATTGTTTTAAAAAGAATAAAACCGAGGGGAATTCCCCTCGAAAAAACTGAGGGCACGAATCCCTCGAAAATTTCCTCATTTTTAAAAATATTATTTTTTAAAATATTTTTCGAAAAATCGAGGGGAAAACCGAGGGGATGGTAACCCGCGGTCCGAAGCAAAGAATCCCCTCGATTTTTCCGAGGGAAATATCTCTTCGATTTTTCCGAGGGTATTTTTCCTCTCGGTTTTCGTGGGCATATATAATCAGCCCCAACGGAATTTACCTAAGAGAGGAACCTTCGGTAATCCCCTCGAAAAAATTTACCGAGGGCAAAATTCCCCTCGAATCTTTTTACCGAGAAGGTTTTTATCGAAAGGAATTTTCCCTCAGTTTTTCCCTCGATAAATTGATTATCGAGGGATTTTAGCTTATTACCGAGGAACTTCTTCCTCTGTAAAATACTCTCTCCGTTTTAAAATAAGTTTCATTTTAGAGATTCAATTTTATTACAAATTAAGTGTCGTTTTAGAATATTTTACCACTTTATTCCAATTTTATCCCCGCATATTTTAAGAAATATAAACAAGTTTATGGTAACAGAATAACTAAAGGGAAATAATGAAAGTAATTAAACGAGAATATTATTAATTGATTGAGGATATGTTGGTCAAATATTATGTTCCTTAATTTTGAATAAAAACTTTAAAACGACACTTATTAAGAAACGAAGGGAGTACTGTTTTTTTGTGGCGAGCCTTTCTCCTTGGTCAATTACCAAGGAAATTTGGCTTCACTTCCCTCACAACCGACGATATGAAATTGAAAAGGAAAATTGAATTGAAACCCTTGAAGTCAAATTTAGTCATTATTTGAACCATTTCTAGCTAAAATTGCCCGAATAATCACCACCCCTTGTTAAACTGGAAATAAAAAATTGATCAATATTAGTGAGTATGGAATCAATGAATTTTTAAACTGGATGTGAGTAGTTGATTATGTTATATATGATGTTTGATTGTAGGATTATTTTAAATCGAAAAAGAGCAAGAAGTCGAGGCTCTACTGTTATCTTTTTTGGTGAAATTGACGAAACTTTGAAGATTGCAGTAAATTTTGGGAGATAGATTTTTGAAAACAAGCATCAGTTGTGGATTTGGAATTCTAGAAAACAAAGCTTGGTAATTGAAAAAGGTAAATATGTCTGATTAGTGTATTAGTGTAGCTAGTAAATAGGAAGAGGAGAATCACAATAGGATTGTTTGGTAAAAGCCATTTAAGAAACTAAGAAAGACATACACCTTATTAATACATCTATTATTAATTAATGTTAATGGGAAAATTAAACTTTAGAAAAGTAAAAATAATTAATACTCTACATATGGCAATTTATTAGGTGAAACTTGGTGCACCATGTTTTACGTGATGATATCTGACAGTTATACGTGATGATATGTGTCAAAGATTTAGAGTTTAGGGTTTACTTTTCCATTTTAGGGTTTAGTTTTACATTTTAGGGTTTAATATTTCATTTTAAGGTTTAGTTTTTTTATTTTTTTAATTTAATTTTCCATTTTATTTCTATCATTCTGCCAGTTATATGTGATGATATGTGTTAGTTATATGTGATGATATGTGTCAGTTATATGTGATGATATGTGTTAGTTATATGTGATGATATGTGTCAGTTATATGTGATGATATGCGATAGAAATTTAGAATTTAAAGTTTAATATTCAATTTCAGGGTTTAGTTTTTTATTTTAGGGATTAATTTTTCATTTTTAGGGTTTAATTTATTGTTTTAGGTTTATTTTTTTAATTTTAGGATTTTAAATTTTAGATTTAGAATTTCAATTACTTGTGATGATATGTACCAGTTATATGTTAGGATTTTAAATTTTAGATTTAGAATTTCAATTACTTGTGATGATATGTATCTGTTATATGTGATGATATGTACCAGTTATATACGATGATAAATTAAATTACAGGTGCAGCTTATAAGGTGCAATTGGTTTCATGGTATACTGTCCCCTCTAAATATAATGAAAGGTATTTGGAATTAATGTTAATAAATTCCTTAAAAAACATAAAATGAAGGCACCTGAAACGTATACGAGGGAGTATTTGTAATTTTGTAGGGTGTTTGTAATTTTGTGGCCTAAATAAAGTACCAATCCAGTAAATTTAAAGCACAGCTGTAACTTGTTGAAAAATTAAAATAAAAACGCAGCTATAACTTGAATAGTCACTCGCTCGCAATCTGGATAGCTACAGAATCAATTTCCTTAATTAAAACCCATTTTTGTCCCCTACCCTATCAACAGGGCAAGATATTCAGTATTCACCCCTGTATAAAAGCAACATCACAATATTTGCTTCTATTTTCGTATGTCCCCAATTATAGATTGTTTTGTTTTAAAGAGTATTAATTATACAATAAAAACTAAAATATTACTATTTTTGCAGACAGTGAGTATTACTCACTCCATTTCTTAATAAGTGTTATTTTATAGTTTTTGTTTAAAATTAAGGAACATAATATTTGACTAATACATTCTCAATCAATTAATAATATTCCCATTTAATTGGTTTCATTCTTTCTCTTTAGTTATTCTATTACCATAAACTTATTTATATTTTTTAAAATAAACGGGGATAGAACTGAAATAAAGTGGCAAAATATTCTAAAATGACACTTAATTTATAATAAAATCGAATTTTTAAAATGACACTTATTTTAAAAGGGAGGGAGTATTATACAACACCTGAAATTTATACAGTAATATCTTGGTGGCTTCAACCAAAATTTACTTTGGGTGACGCTAAGCAGTCCCAATTTTCAGGACACAAATTAACTAAAATGAAACTTAACAAAAAAATATCGTGCTATGATTTTAACACCATTAAATTTATTTTGGCTATATAAGACATGTTTAAGCTCCAAATTTTGTCATAATTACATCACTAGTGAGGTTTCACGTAGGCTCATAAGCACGCCGCCATTATTTAAAAAAAATGAAGATGAAGAACTAGGGGTGTCAAATGTGTCGTGTTTTGTGTTCGCGGGCCGTGTTGAGACACAATTATTACACAGTTAATACGAATACGAACACGACACGAATAATTATACGTGTCAAAATACACGACACGAACAAGAACCTATTTATTACGTAACCCGACACGACACGAAAAACCTATATAAGAAAAAAAAATCCCAATAGCTATTTGATAAGAAAATATATATAAAAAAAAGATAACATAAAAACAACACGATTATTGTCTTATTTTGTTCGAAAGCAGTTCGAGCACCAAATCAAATTACACACCGAACTAGAGATAGTTTATTAAATTACTATTATACCATTAAATTTAAATGGGTTAAATAGGTCAATCGGGTTGACACGCGGGTCAACCTGACCTGACCTATTTGTTTCGCGTGTTATTCGTGTCCGACATGAATAACACGCGAACCCGCAAAGAGTCATACCTGTACATAATAAATTCGTGTTCGATTCGTGTCGTGTCGAAAACTGCCACCCCTATGAAGAACCACCCTTTTAGTCCCACGAATTTGTGTGTTGTTTATGACATCTTATTTAACTCACCGCTAGAGTTTACTTTGATGTACCATCAAATATCAGATCGTTCATGATTGTAGAAATTGTAGTTTAGGTCGTCAAAGCTATTTAAGGGTATTTAAAAGAGGCTTTGGTTTGAATTATTAGGTTCTGATTGCATGAGATTTATGAGGTCCAGATGGGGGAAAACATGTCGTTAATATAATAAGGAAGTAACGAAAAAGGTAGAAGGTTGTAGGTCCCTCCTTATAAGGTTATTTTTGTAATGGTAATATGGTTATGAGGCCGGCCCCGATGGGTTAGTAATATGGTAAAAGGATATGGAAATATGGTTATTATGATAAAATGGAGAGCAAGAATTTTAACATGAAATTATTTCTTAATTATGGAGATTGAATATGATTGGGAGATGGAAACCCTAACTTGGGGCGTACATCTCTAGCATCTATACAAAGAGGACACAGACGTCATTTACAGTCAAGTTGGTTTATATATACTTTTCTTGATTTTATTTTTTCAATATCTAAGGTTATTGATTCAAGTATCAGAGGTCCTACGTCAGGACTACCGACTTGGGTTTTTGTGCAGCTTTATCGTGGTTCGAGGAAACTATTTGATGCGGTCCGACCTCTTTTTTGGTGAGCTATTCTATTTGGCACATCAAGTGACGTCGTCTGTGGGAATACGAGTGACATCGAGTCATTGAGCAAAAGACATGAGTTTCAAAATCATGAAGCCAAAGAACATAACACCGCGAGTGTTGGATTTTTCCAAAAGGGAGGATGAGGATGCTGACGCTGCTATTCTTGCCGCTGGCGATAAATAGATACCTCCAATAAGGATAAAAAACCAGGAGGTGGACAAAACACCACAAAAAGGTGGTAATGGAAATAAGGATCCGGAGGTTAAAGGGGAAAACAACCTAAATTTCCCCAAAAAGTGGTTAAAGAAGGAAGGATTCATGAACGTAGGAACGGAGGAGGGGGATCAACTACCAGGAGAACACATACTTAACATCAAGAAGGGGATGTTACATAAACTTTTCAATGCAATACCACGAGATGCGAGGAGGAAGATTATGGATAATGGACTCGGCAGTGGAGAGGAGAAAGAAGATGGGTAACAATAAGGGAACCATGAGGAACAAAAAGAGGTCATGAAGTCTCCTCATGTGGTGAAATCTTAGAAGGAGACCTAGGCCGGAACCACTCAAAGCGGCTAAGGGAGAAGAAGAAATGCAGAGGAAGATCAATTTCTATGGTACATGGAGGAGAAGCTGGATGATGATGATGTGGAGGAAGAATATGGAGGACATTAGAGAAATGATGGCTTACCGAGGGTTTTCCTGGAGAAGGAGAGAGGGTAGGGTGGAAGATGATGATAATGGGTAATGCAGGATATGCAAGCAGTATTAAGGGCTTTGTAAAAATATGTCGTGGGGGAGAGAACTTAGGAGGATCGGGGGCACCCGATTTTGGAGGATATATTAAAAGCTGCCTCCTACCTAGGGTATATAAGGGATTATATTTTTCACTATGATGGATTGTCAGATCCTATTCAACATGTAGAGAGTTTTGAAATGAGGCAACACTGTGGCAGTTTACTGATGATGTTGCATGTCAAGAAGTTACTGACTTAGCGACCTGCTCTCAAATTTGAAGAGGTGCTGGATAGGAGTATAAAATATATTCACGTGAAAGAATATAAGGAGGAAGGACGCCTTCCCTTTTATTATGAAGATGATTATGTGGAAAGGCCCCCAACTAATAAAGTAGAATCAAGAAGGGATTCACATCGGTAAGTTAAGCTATTCAACGCACCAATAGAAGATAGAAGGGGGGTTGATGTGTGAATTTACAAGAGGGTCACGACATATGAACTATAGGAGTTCACACAAATAAGGGATAGAGTCTTCGTTATAATTGAGAAACAACATCCTAATAAGGTGTCCGGATGATTATACAGAGTACCTGCTAAACCAAATTCATAACTTGGAGGTTCATATTAATCGTGGACATTCCAGGAAGAGGTCCCGAAATTTGAAGGAGAATATTAAAAGGTTTGTCAAGGCAGGAAATTTGAAGGAGTTTGTTTATCAAGATAGGGGGAAAGGTCAAAGGTGTGCACTTTCGGGACCTCCCCTGGAGAATCCTCTAAGGACGCAAGCAAGGAGACACGAGGCACAAGAAGGACAAGAAGAGAATGACGAGCTTGAAACAACATGAGGAGAATCAACATGATTTGAGGATGACCTAGTGATGTGGACTCAAATAATGTAAGGAAGGTTCATGACAAGGGTTCCAGGCCGGGTCCTTCGGAGGTCCCAACATCAAATTTACGACCACCACCTTAGGGCTGATTATTTATTTAAGTCGGGAGAGAGACGAGGTTTGATAGTGGAGCATAATGACGCATTAGTCATATGAGAAAAATTGGCTACTTATGATGTTAGCAGAGTATTTGTTGATAATGGGATCTCTGTCAACATTTTATATCATCATTATTTAGAGCAGGTGGGCATAGAGGTGATAGTGAGGTTGGTGCATACACCTGTTTATATGTTTAATGGTCACAAGTTATTACTGAAGGAGAGGTGGTTTTTATGGTGGCTTTAGGTGAAGGAAAATTTCGTGTAGAAAAGAAACTATTTTTTTTTTTGTAATTGGGGCCTACTTAGCATACTACATCATATTAGGGCGACCTAATCTTGATGAGTTTCAGATAGTGACATGTACTTATAACATGAGTATCAAGTTCCTAGTAAGATACAGGGTAGGAGAAGTGGTCATGGATCAGTTGGCCGTGCGATCAGCTTATTGTACGTAGAGGGATGAGTAAAGGCAAAAAGGAGCAGAATCATGATGCGTGAGAAGTTATCATGTTTGCACTAAAAAGATTATAGTGGAGGATAATTTAGTGCGACATCATGAGAATTTTATGGAGATTGAGCTTATGGATGGCCAGCAAGGTTTTGCGACAAGAATCAGAAGTCAACAACTAAAGACATATTGGAGGAATTCATAAACTTATTAAAAGAGTCCAAGGATATCTTTGATTTTGGAGATAATGAGTTGGTCGAGGTAGATCCTGAGGTCATGCAACATTATTTGAATGCAGATCTGGCCATCTGAACTATGAAATAGAAAAGGAGGCACTTTGGCATAGACCTGGACAAGGTGATAGAAGAGGAAGTATAGAAGCAACTGAAGGCAGGACATATACGCGAGATCCAATTTACAAAATGGCTATCGAATATGGTGATGGTACCTAAATTGAGAAATAAATGGAGGATGTGAGTTAACTTTCGCGAGGTGAATAAGGCTTGTCGTAAGGATCAGTATTTGTTGCCCCATATTGATCAGTTAGTCGATTCTACATCAGGTTCTGAGTTATTAAGTATGATGGATGCGTCACATGGGGTACCATCAAATTCTATTAGTACCAAAGGATCTTCAAAAGGTGAGTTTTGTTACTTTAGTAGGGACCTATTGTTTCGTGTCCATGTCATTTGGATCAAAGAATGTAGGAGCTACCCATCAACGGTTAGTAGATAAGATGTTCAAGAAGGTTTTGGGAGCAACCTTGGAGGTTTACGTGGATGACATGCTATTAAAGAGTAGGAGGGCTAAGTTACATGTAGAAGATCTGAAGAATGCTTTTTTGATCCTGCACAGTATGAGATGTGACTGAATCCCAAAAAGTGTTCTTTTGGTGTGCGATCTAGGAAATCTCTAGGATATATGGTGACTAAACATGGTATCAAGGTGACTATAAAGAAAGTGCGAGCTATGATGAAGATGCCGCAACCTTAAACTGTAAAGGAGGTACAAGTTTAACAGGATGGATAGTTAGCCTCAACAGTTTCATTTCCATATAGGGATTTTTTCTTCTTGAATCAAACTTTTTTGCACTTACGTTTTATTTTAGAAAAGTTCGTCCGCAAGAGAACTGTAAAATTTGGAGGTCTATGGTTTTGAAAATAAGTCACAGTTTTACGATGTTGTTAGTCAATGTTTAACAACACTGGTTAGCAACATCGACCAGAGTAAAATATAAAATATGCAGCGGAATAAATCTATAGGAACACGAGATAACAAATTCAGTTCACAAGTAAAAGTACTTGTGAACTTGGGTGTACAAACCCAAAAACTATATTACTTTCTTGTTCACGCTTAATACAAAAATATAAAGTAATATATGAAAACTAAATATCAATAAACTTGATACTAAATACTTGTTTGCCGGAATGGCTCCATGTAGTTCTTCGTGTTCTTCCTTTGCTTTGCCGTGCGTCTTGCGTCACGTTGTTCTCCTTAAAATCCGTGCTCAAAAGTGGTCTATGCAAGCTTTAGGATTCTTTGTCTTAAATAGACAATCCTAGAATCCTAAACTTGGTAAATACCTAAAAACAAATCCTAATCACAATCTAGGAATAATTAAAGTCTTGTACATAAACTAGGAAACACAATATATTCCTAAATCTAGTTTCCTAATATATTTTGGGCCTAAGAAAGGCAAATAACAAAATAAGGAATTATTCCCAGGAATAAAATCCTTAACAATCTCCCCCTTTTGCCTTTCTGGACAAAATACCCAAGACGCATGAAATACCCAAAAGACTAAAAACTCCCCTTAAATTAGAAACTCTTGTTTAAAACAAACAAAACGAATCACATTCACAACAGCGTCTTCTACATTCTTCTCCCCGTTTTTGTTCTGAAAGCAAAAGGACCTCAACAAACGAGTCCCAAAGCGCCTGGTGCTGTGAAACCTAGTTATCAAACAAAGTAAACTGGGCTTGGACAAACGAAGCAGAAAAATGAACCATGTTCGTACTGATATTGGGAATACCAGAACCAACATCAGACATGACACCAGCTCGAAGAGGTGCCTTGGTTCCTAAAGACGACAATCAGATTCTGCTTCATGAAAACACCAACGGGGGATTCGACGCTCAGTAATCAAGCCTCGATTTTGAAATCCCAAGAACAGCTCCTCAGCTTCACTCGTCAAGAACCTCGTGGAGATTGGTTCTAAGTCTTCAATCTCGATGGCTTGAGACGGAACCTCATCAGAGATAGCAGAGTGGTCGGAGGCAGTTGTTGACATCGGTGCACTGGAAGATGGAACATTGTCAGAATCGAAGCTTGGAGAGGAGGCGGGATTGTCTGCAGGGGATGTTGGTTTCAGTGTCACAACACCAGAACCAACATGGGCTGGCACGACAGTTTTGGACTTCTTCTTTTCTCTCTTTGGGTGGAATTTTCTTATTAGCTAGATGCAAAACCTGTTTCTGGAGCTTTGATGGGTGATGGTGAATTCGATATTCTGCAAGAGAATTAGAAACAACCACAAAAACAAAATCGAGTGCCGTAGGCAATAAAATTGAGAGAAAGAAAAAGTAAAAACCTTAACTTTGTCAATATGAAAAAGTCGTAAGCAACAAATAAAAGAAGGGGAGGAACAAAGTAAAGCTAAAAAAATAACTCCCCCACTCTTTTTCAAAATAAGACACACGATCTCAACTCAACTACTCCATCATCTAAATTTTGGAAATAAAAACCACAAATCTCAACTACTTAGAAAACCGAGATAGAGCTAGATTTTTATAAACCATCACTATAGTTGAACAAATTCTTTGCAAAGCAATTTTTCACTC
This sequence comes from Phtheirospermum japonicum, assembly GCA_014905375.1. Taxonomy (NCBI): domain Eukaryota; kingdom Viridiplantae; phylum Streptophyta; class Magnoliopsida; order Lamiales; family Orobanchaceae; genus Phtheirospermum; species Phtheirospermum japonicum. The sequence continues at coordinate 859,083 of BMAC01000098.1, read as the reverse complement.
GCCAAATTAACCTCTTATTACCTGTCCAATCCTCTGATTATAACACCACTGAAACAGTTGGATAGCAAAATTCAAAACAAGAATTAAGAGAACTCAAGATAGACACAGAACACAAGAAACAAAATGCACAGCAAGATGGCATCTTCACAAAGTATGAATGTCCTACGGGATGCCTAAAAATTCATGACCTAAAAGAATATACAAAAACATATTAAGATTTCAGTGACTTGATCCAATGTTGCTTTTTATTACTGATAACATTATAAACCAACATTGCCTTAGGTGAAGTCAATGGAAACTAACTCCTTAACCCAAGTTAATGACTATGTCAAGATCTCTCAAGAAGGTGATTTTTTAAAGATTGGAGCATTTTGAGTCTAGATTTTCTTCATCCTTGAAGGGATTTAAATCTTTTAATCTTCAGCAATCACTGTTAAACACCTCTTGTTTTTGGACCTGGGAGAAAGCCAGTTTATGTGGGCAAGTCCCACAATCACCCAATTGAAGAGGTTGGTTTTTTTTGCCATCACTTTTATTGCAACACAGGACCTTATTGAACTTTCAATCAAACTCAATGCATTATGATTATGTATGAAAAGAAAGATAAAAATGCATGCAAAAATATACAGATGTTGTGACTGATGTTGATAAGGGGTGTCACAACATCACAAACCAACATTGGTTAGACAATGCACATAGCGAGATCTCTTCTCAAACGAGAGAAGGTCTCGAAATCTAATGCCTTAGTGAAGATGTCAGCAAGCTGATTATAAGTTTCAATATGTTCAAGGCTAACAATCTTCCTCTCAACTAAGTCTCGAATAAAGTGGTACCTTATGTCAATGTGTTTGATTCGAGAAAGTTGGACCGGATTTTTCGAGATATCAATGGCACTGGAATTATCACAGAGCATAGTCAATGTTCTTCTATGTAGACCGTAGTCCTCTATCATTTGGTTCATCTACAATAACTGTGTACAAACACATCCAGCTGCAATATTCTCGGCGTTAGCTGTAGAAAGAGATATGCAATTCTGTTTTTTGCTATACCAAGATATAACATTTTTAGCATGTTTGGACTCAAAAAGAAAAATACCATCATCCAGTTGTTTAATTTGCAAACCAAAAAAGTAAGAGAGATTACTTTCCATGCTCATCTCAAATGTATCAGATATTTTCGTAATAAACTCTCTTACCATCGATTCAATACGAGTGACTGGAGTAAACGTCTTATCTGAATCTGAGTCTGATTTTGGATCAGCTTGAGTCGATGTTGGGTTTGATGTTGAGTTCCCAGAACCGTCATCGAAACCAACATCACCAATTTCTTCAATTTCAACACCTGCATCTTCGATTTGGTAGCAGTTGTCTGATGTCCTCTGACCAGTAAGAATACATGTATTGACCTCATCATAAACTTCGCATCTTTCATGAGTGAACTTGATATTGAAACCACCATCGCACAGTTGGCTAACACTTATCAAGTTCGCCGTTAAACCTTTGACTAGCAACACGTTCTCAAACTTTGCAATACCAGGTACATGAAGGGTTCCTTCGCCAATGATTTGGCCATTTGCACCTCCACCATACTTCACCTTTCCTCTATGAAACTTGACAATATTCGAGAGGAGATCTTCCGAGCTAGTCATGTGCTTAGAGCATCCACTATCAAAATACCAGGCTCTAGGGACGTGGGATTTCAGGGAGGCACAGATCATGTTGCACTTGATATCAGTTTTCTTGACCCAAACTTGTTTGAACCTGGTGTTGGTATTGATGTTGGTAACACGAGAACCAACATGAGATTCAGTAGTCATCTTCGACCTTTTAAAATGAGTTTACTTGCCAACAAACTTCCAGCAGTATGGTCGTATGTGACCTAGTTCACCACAGTGATGGCACACGTATTGTCTTCTTCTTCTCTTGTGGCGTTTGGTCGACTTCACCTTTTGACTTGAATTTGGCTTTTGAACATGCTTGTATACAATCCCGTGTTTTGAACAATTCGGGATACTCGATTCCAGAATCTCATCCACCTTGGCCTTGCCTTTGTTGAGATTTGAGATGGTTTCTTGGACCTTCTTCAGCTCGGTTTTTACCTTTTCTAGCTCACCATCCTTATTGGTGAGCGTCGTTTCCAAGCGGACAATAATGCCGAGTTGATCCTCCTTTTCTTTGGTAAGCTTTTCTACTTCTTTCACGAGATCTTTCACCTTGAGTACCTGTTTTCCTCAACTAACAAACAATCTCTGGTGATTAACACTTAGTTGCTCGTATTCCTCTTGATAATCAGTTATTTCTGCATTCAGGCACACGATGTTGGTTTCAAGGATACCAACATGGACGTCGTCATCCCACACAACATTGGTAAATAAGGATGGATCAGGTTCAATTGACTCGTAAACATTGACATCCTCTGTAGCAGCCATGCTCTTCTTCCTCGGAGTATCCATAGTATATAGACAAATAAGGATCAGTACTTAAAAGGTTAAGTAACCCGCTCTAGATGCCAATTGTAAAATTTGGAGATCTATAGTTTTGAAAATAAGTCACAGTTTTACGATGTTGTTAGTCAATGTTTAACAACACTTGTTAGCAACATCGACCAGAGTAAAATATAAAATATGCAGCGGAATAAATCGATAAGAAAATGAGATAACAAATTCAGTTCACAAGTAAAAGTACTTGTGAACTTGGGTGTACAAACCCGAAAACTATATTACTTTCTTGTTCACGCTTAATACAAAAATATAAAGTAATATATGAAAACTAAATATCAATAAACTTGATACTAAATACTTGTTGCCGGAATGGCAAGATCTTCTCCGTTGGTCACGCAACTTCGAAGAGCTTGTTAATCACGATCAATGGCTCCAAGTAGTTCTTCGTGTTCTTCCTTTCTTTGCCGTGCGTCTTGCGTCACGTTGTTCTCCTTAAAATCCGTGCTCAAAAGTCGGTCTATGCAAGCTTTAGGATTCTTTGTCTTAAATAGACAATCCTAGAATCCTAAACTTGGTAAATACCTAAAAACAAATCCTAATCACAATCTAGGAATAATTAAAGTCTTGTACATAAACTAGAAAACACAATATATTCCTAAATCTAGTTTTCTAATATATTTTGGGCCTAAGAAAGGCAAATAACAAAATAAGGAATTATTCCCGAGAATAAAATCCTTAACAAGAACATAGCAATTGTAAGTGGAAAGCTTTACTCGAGTTGAATCTCTCAAGGAAGACTAATCAGAATCAATCTTCGTGTTTGATTCACGAACGAGAAAACAAGAACAAAGGTACGCTAAACACCTGATCAAGTTTAGTTTTTAAAGTTGTAATATTTAGGACGGTGATTTAAATGATAAGAAACAAAATCAACAACTTTGGAAAGATTAATAAAATAGGGCATAAGAACCATCTCCACGTTCAATTGGCATTTGATAGAACACTTAACCTAGGATTTGAGGTTGTTAATCTCAAATTATAAATTAAACACCCAACAGTACCAATTGATGGTTCTAATATCATCTAAGCACTAGACTTATGAATTCTAAACAACAATCATCAAGAGATGCAGTAATTTAAACTTAACGCATGCATGAACATTATTAAATAGATAAAAAGCTTCAAAGAAAACAAAAATGGAAAATGATCTTTGAATAATAATAATAATTATCATATGAATTTCTAATAGTTATATATCATAAAATCATGAGAAATGCAAGAAAAACAACTACAAATCAAGAACATCACAAACCCAATAAGGAAACTCATAATCAAAGTAAACAAGAAATTAGGATAATAAAAGAAAGGAAATGAAAGCTTACTAATAAACAATGGAGAGTTTCATCGTTCAAACAAGAACATACACGAATTGAGACCAAGCTACGTCCAACATCAGAACAATACTCAAGAATCCATATCCTATTAAAAACTAAAAAGATAAAAATTGAGTGAATAAAGGGAAGAGAAATGAAGAGAAAATAAGAACATCATTGAGCATCCAAACCCTAGGGGGTTCAAGAGCTCTGATTTCTAAGAATAAAAGGGTATATTTATAGGGGTGAAAGTGTGGGAAAAATAGTTATTTTGCCCAAAATGGCCTGACCACCGATGCTGGAAAATGGCCCATCAATGGCGCGTTGATGGCACGTCGATTGAGCATTGACGAAGCGTTTATTGGACGTCGATGGCGCATCGATCGATGGCTGTGCTTCATAGGCCGAGCTATGTTTTTGTCAAATCGAGCTAGTTGTAATCCTCGGGAACGCTCTTAGGCTTGACTGACTACCCTAAAACAAAGAAAAACAAAATAACATAAAAATATACAAAAAGTAAAAGAGAAATATGAAAAGCACTAAAAAGACGACAAATGCAACGAAAATGCAAAATAAGGAAAAACAGGACAAAATACGACTAAAACTCGACTAAAGCACACAAGACAAGATACAAGAACATACAAAAATCACACACAAATATGTACAAATCAACTCCCCCACACTTAGCTTTTTGCTTGTCCTCAAGCAAAACCGAGTCTAGACATAGATAAGAGAAATCTAACCCTCCAATAAACTAAAAACTAATGCATTCAAATGATTCAAGGAGTTATGTATTGAATTAATTGGAAACTCAACTTAAAGGACGACATGATACATTGAGATAAGAGGTTTAGAATCTCTTCTGAATGCCTAAAAGTAATGTGTTACCCTTCATGCACGTCACCTATCCATGCCTTGGCCAAAATCTATTCACAGTCAAACAATTACGTCGGCACCCTACTATCCCAGTCATCTATGCACCTCTTTAACAATAAAATCTACAAAGTAAAAATAAAAATGCATACAAGGGTTGCAAGACTTATTATATACACATCACTTATACAAGGATTTCTCTTCTTGTACCATTTTTTTTCTTTTGATAAGTACTTATAAAGGTGACATACTAAACGAACACGATATTTACAACTTCAAAAATGAGAGTTCATTGGCTCCAATCACTTGTTTCTAAGTGCAACTTACAATATTATCCAATAAGCATGTGGACTTTTAATATCTCCAAAATAAAATGAAAGTTTTACGAAAATTCCTATAAAGGGCATTTGAAAATGGGGCTAGTAGAGAGTATTCGACTCTCGGAATGAATCACACAAATAGAACAAGGTCAAAACACTTCATAGGTTTCCTACACTTCATGTCTCACAATTACACTAATGTCGAACTAAAATCTAAACAACCTAACCAAAGCATCTAACCACGTCACTTCGGCAAGGTTCCAACCAATATCAATTCACACGACTCAAATCATATACATAAGCAAGCATACGAAGAAGTTACTAAACAAACCCCCCCTCCCCGAACACACACACACTTAAACCATGCAATGCCCATATTGCACATAAAATAAGATAAAATACGTTAAGATGGGATAGAGAGAGATACGTCCCTATAGTCGTGCTTGTGATAATGAGTCGAGTAAGAAGTGATATCTAATGGATAGTCGAGTCGAGAGGAACTTATAAAAAGGGGTAAGTGGAGAAAAATAAACACAAAAGACTCGATCATAAAAATAAGAACATCAAAATGTACAAAATAATTTTCTTTTTTTTTTTTTTTTTGTATTTTTGGGAATTTTTAATTTTTCAAGAGAATAAAAGAGACCAAAAGACTTGAATAAAAATAACAAACATAAAAATGTACAAAGGAAAAAAGCAATTTGAAAATTTTATTGAATTTTGATTTATTTATTTATTAATTTTAATTTATTATATATTTTTTTTAAATTCTTCAAATTTTTTTGTAATTTTTATTTGAAAACTAAATAAAAAAGAGGAATAAACATTTTGAAATTTTTTGAAATAGAAATTTATTTGATTTTTTTGTACTCTTTTTTTTTTGGGAATGGGTCGAAGTGAGCAGGCTTGGTCGGGTGGTCCATGGAGGGAACGTCGATCAGGCGTTGATCGACGATCCATCGATGAGAAGGACATAGAGATTTACGTTGACAAGGCATCGATTGATGGGCCATCGACGGGTAGGACAAAGAGTAATCATGGACAGGGGCGTCGATTGACGGGATCGACATAGAGTTTTCATCGACATCGACGGGCCACCGACGCAGGTAAGAATACATCGTCGATCATGTGTCGATCGAAGAGAAATCTGCAGGGCCTCATTTTCGCTCCTTTAAACATCATTCTTCGAGCAAAACCTTAGATCCTTCAAAGTATGCCTCTGGGTATGCATAAATGGGCCTCAAACTTCGGCTGATCCTCCCAAAATATCAAAAATAAGAGAAAATAAAAGCAAGAGCTTAGGTTGCCTCCCAAGAAGCACTTGTTTAATATTTAAAGCTCAACGACCCATACAAGCAACGTCATCCGGGATCCAAAAAAAGCTGACGATCATGCCACACATTAGTATTCTCTAAGAGTAAAAACAGGCGATGAGAATTACCAAGGCGAGCACGAGAAGCATGTTTTAGGATAAGAGAAATGAAAACTTCAACCCGCTTTAGAGGTCAAAAATGCGAGTAGTCGATCTTTTGCATGTAATTGTGGTATTTTTCTCGTATTTTTAATTAGGGTTTAGTGTCGTTCATAGTGATTTTGAGTCGAGTTTCGTTAGGTTTTTGTTTTCTCGTTTTGTTATTTTTCGTGTTTATTTTTGATTTTATACTTATTATGGCTAAATGGGTTCAATTAATTTGTGGATTGGTGTGATCTTTGCTAGATTTTAACAAGAAATCAAAAAAGAGAGATTGGACCTTGACGCATGCCTTGATGCAAGCCAAGGCCCACCCACGCGCAGCTGCCGAGCACTGCCGACGCATCCCATGCGTAGCTACCAAGACGCCCGTGTGTAGCTCCTAGCGCCTGCCAATGAGTCCCGAGCGCCACGCCCAACTAGTCGATCGACCGCTGACCAGTCGACCGACTGAACAACAGAGAGTTGCCGCCCAGCCTACCGAGAGCTGCCGACCAGTTGATCGACCACTGACCAGTCGATCAACTGAACAACAGAGAGCTCCTGCCCACCCCTGCCGAGAGTTGCTGAGAGCTTCCAGGCCATGCCCGCAAGCGCCTGCCGACGCCTCCTGCACGCTCGTGCATGCAGTGCCCATTGCCTGCCGACAATTGCCACCCAGCACTGCCCAGCGCCGAGCTAACCGATCCAAATCAAGCCAAAAGAATAGCCAAGGGGTCTAGCAAGGCCATTTCGAGTCGAAGTTGGTCAAACATGAGAAATCCAAACTCTCAAGGCATAATTGACCCATTTACCCCTAATTGAACCTATTATGAATAGATAGACTTCTCTCATTAGAAAAAAGACACTCCTCCTCACTCTTGCATGGGTTTGGGATTTACTTTCTCTCTCTAGATCTTAGATTTAATTTCAAGCTTTTCCTTGAGTTTGTAGGCTCAAGAAGAATTCAAGCCATCACTTGGATTTTATTTTGGATTGCAATTTCATTCAAGTTTGTGTTTATTTTTCTTAATTCAAGTAAGTTTTTCATTAATTTCTTCCCTTTTCTTCTATTTCAAGCATGCTCTTCAATTTATGCATTTTGCCTTAGATCTTAGATTTATTGTTAGATTAGTGATTTGGTTTATGGAATCTAGGTGAGTGACACACCTTGATCATAGATCATGTCTTTGATCCTTTTTTGTTTTAGTATTTCATATGCTTTATTTTGGATTTTATTTTTATGCATAATTTTATGTTGAATCCTTATCTACTCTTCGTTTCTAGTTATTCTTCGAAAAGTTTTTAACTTTCACGTCAACTTTTATTGCTCTTTCTATTGGTATTTTCAATTTTTGTGGATTTGCATTATTTTGAATTTCATAATCATGCAAGCATAGTTGTACCAAAGGTTGTTTTAGTTGTACTTTATTATTTCCTTGCTTTTTATTACTTATTTTCATTATTGCTTGCAATTTCAATACGGCATACGCACGAGGCGTACAAAATACTTGAATTTACTTTCATGTTACTTCGTTTACTTGCTTTAATTTCATTTATTTTCGTTTTCTCTTAATTCCAACAAGCTAAAACCCATTGATCTCTATAATCAATCGGATTCCGATAATACCAAGCCATGAACCCCTTATATTTTAATCACCACTAAAAACTCTACAAACAAAATGGCACCGTTTTGACTCGGCTTGGTTAAGGTTTTCGAGTTTCTTGTAGTTTCTTTGTGTTTTTAGCTTTCTTTTGTATTTGACATTTTTCTTTAGTGTATGCAAGTCCATTCCCACATGAGCCTACCCCAAGGTAACGCATAAATTTCTAATCCTTATGGCAATGGTGGCAACATTCATAATATATGAGGGAATGGTGCAAACCATGTTGGTAATGGGATGATTTATAATGATTTTGGCAACGTGGGAGGGCATGATGCAAACCATGTTGCCAATGGTGGAATCGGATATGGTCAACCTAACATGGGAGGGCATGGTGCAAACCATATTGGGTATAGTGGCTTCATGGTATGAATGGTCCGTATGGTGGTTATGATGCTCCCAATCAATTCCCGAATATGTATAATGGAGGCTTTGTTAGTCCGAATGGGAACGTTGGTTGCCAAAGTCTGAATCTGGTTCCGTATGGAGGTTATGGTGTTCCCAATCATTGTTCAAATATGTATAATGGTGGCTTTGTGAGTCCGAATGAGAATGTGGGTGGCCAATATCCGAATCCCGGCCCGTATGGAGGTCCTTGTACTTTTAATTTTAATCATGCCCCGATTAGTGCCGACAACAATGCTCAAAACCTAAATCCGTATACATTATTTGGAGGTGTGAGCCCCAATGCCCAAAATGCCCCCCCCCCCCCCCCCCCTCTTCACTATGAGAGAGGTTAACAAACCCTTTGTGGGGGCGACTATTTCATCCTGCGTATCCCTTCCTCCCAAGCGAGAATCTTCTCGAGCGATGTATTCTAGTGCTAATGAAGTGAGTGGAGATTCTTCCTCTAGGGAGATTGAGTTGAAAAGAAAATTGCGGCTATGGAGGCTCGAATTGCTAAGTTATCTAGTCCAAACCCGGATTCTCCGTGAGCATCATGTGGAATTTTTGGTCATGATATCACGTCTTGCCCTTCAAATCCCTCGTTCAATATGCCAATGCCTCATTCGAAGAAAGTGTATGGGGGTCATGGGTATCAAGCGGAATCCAGTTGTGCTAGATCATCTTTTGCTCACCCGCCGACTCATAATCCTTCTTATCATCCTAGCACCCGCATGCATCCAAATTCTCGTTATGCCAATACAAATGTGGGTGTTACTCCTCTCGTGGGTCCATCTTGTCCGCCTATTCTGGTGAATGCTCATACTCCATCTTCCGATATGAATTTCTTGGTCATTTTGCGACAAATGCAATCCTCTACTGGAAGTGGTGGGGTGGTTGATAATAAGGTTGTCCCGCCGTCTGACGGTGAGGTAGTTTCTATTCCAGGTGTTCTTACTCCTCCCGATTCCACCCTCGTGGGTTCCACTTTGGCAAAGGAACTTCCCGATGGCCTACACGAATCTTCGAACCCATACAAGGCACCAACCTCTAAAGCCCCTATGCCCTATACATCAAACATATCTTATGGGCATTGCTTACATATAGACGTGATCCAAGAGTTGGTCGAACAAGTTAATATGGAGGACAAGAGAATTGAGGAAGAGTTTGATTTTGGTTCAATGTGCCCAAGTTTTATGTGAGATAGTTTGTTTATATGTCATTGAGGGAAACAACAAAGTTTTAGAGGGGGAGGTGGAGATTGTTGATTATATGAGTGAGAAGCTTGAAGATTATCTTGAGGGGATCGTCGAATTATCCGAATTAGCCCCCAATGAGGTCGAGAGGAGGCACAAGCCCGAGCTTAAGACTCTTCCATCTCACCTCAAGTATGTCTATTTGAAGGAAAAGGAGAGCAGACCGGTTATTATCTTGGCCAATTCGAATCGAGAAGAAGAAGAGAGGTCGATTGAAGCGCTTAAAGTTCATAAGGATGTTATTGGTTGGAGTCTCGGAGATACTAAGGGAACTAGCCCTTCGACTTGCATGTATAAGATCATTTTGGAGGATGATGCTAAACTTTCTCGAGAATTCCAAGGGCATTTGAATCCAAATCTTAAGGAGATAATGAAAGTCGAGACATTAAAGTTGTTGGAGGAAGGCTTGATTCTTGTAATTACCGAGAGTGAGTGGGTGAGTCCCGTTCACATGGTACCGAAAGAGAGTGGCATAACCGTCATTGAGAATGAAAAAGGAGAGTTGTTGGCCACGAGGGCTACAACGGGATGGAGGATGCATATCGATTTTAGAAAGTTAAATGCGGCCACCAAGAAAGACCACTTCACTCTCCCGTTTATCGACCAAATGTTGGACAAGCTAACCGGCCATTGTTCTTATCGTTTCTTAGATGAGTTTTTAGGTCACTTTAAAACCATAATTCCACCCGAAGATCAATCCAAGATGACTTTTACTCGCCCGTTTGTAACATTTACTTTTCATCGAAGGCCATTGCCATTATGTGATGCCTCGAGAATGCTTCAAAGATTGGATCCTCCTGACAAGGATGTCATTGCTTTGGTGGATCCTCCCATCTCAACTTCACCATGACTAAGAAGGGAGTTCGTCAAGCTAATGACGTAAAACAAGCGCTTCTTGGGAGGCAACCCATGTTCTTTTTGTTTATTTCTTTTATTTTTACATTTATTTCTTTCTTATTATATAAAAATCTAAAAACATTCAAAATATTGAAAAAAATAAAAAAAAATTATGTTTTCTTTTGGTTCTTTTTAGCCCTTGATTTTGTTTTGTTTCGATTTATGTGCATATTTTCTTGTGTTTTTGATTTTGTGTACTTTCTTTTATAGAGTTTTGTTTTTCGACTCCAACCTTTGTCGATTTGATAAGATTGGTAGGGATCATGGAGCTGGGAGAAACAAGCCATGCTCGGTTTTCAATTGAATTGCTTGGATGCTTAAGTGGACCCCACCGAGCTCGACCCAAACTCGCTCGGTTAAGGAAGCTTCTATTTCACCCTCCCTTTACTTGATTTTCATTAAAAAGCAATAAGGGCATTGCATGGTCTAAGTGTGGGGTGGATAGGTGGTTAGGGTCCGGGTTTTACAAAGCATGATTTGTCTCTCTTAACTCGAGCCTTGGCGGGTTGTTTTTTTTTAAATAATGTCGGATCTTTTTTTGTATTTCTTGATTCTAGGATCCTTACGGGGTTTTGATATTTTTCCCCTTAGAAAATATCGATGTACCCTTTAATTTCTTCTCTTGTAAGCCTTGTCGTTTAATACGCCATTTTAATAAAACTCCACCCCTCGGGTGTTTCAAAAAAAACAAACAAAAAAAACTTGAGCCTTGGCAAAGTGACGCTTACTAATTACGCATTTATATGGTTGAGTATCTTTTGTCTCTTGTGTGAGTTTATTACATTGTTGAGCAATCACCACATGCTTCGAAGTTTGAATAGTTTACTTGTCGGGTTTTTACATGTTTATGCCCTCTTGTGTAAGGAGTTGAATTATTTGTGCTTCGTCCAAAACCTGCCCATATATATATATATATATAATCAACATTTACTCGTTAAAAGATTGCAAAGACCTAAAATCTCTTTTGATTTTGTCTCCAAAACCCGGTGCAAACTAGTGAGTAGCTTTGTGTGAATTATCGGTTTTGCTTGCATTTTTATGGAAATTGCATTGAGGAGGCTTGATTTTGCTCGTACATGATTGAACTTAGAAATGACCTCGAGGCACATATATCACCCTTATTCCGGCCATATCCAAATATATAAGCTACTTAAAAATCCAAAATGAGCCCCCTTGAGCCTATGCCCCATTTCTTGTTAGGCGAGCTCGATTTTAGCTATTATATCTTCATAAATTGTGAGGTGAGAGTGTATGTTGTTAGTTGACTGAAAATATTTGGGAAATCAATTGTGTGTTTTGGGTTTTGAGTCTCTTATATTCATATAAAAAAAGAAATATTAAAAAAAAGGAGAACAACAAATAAACTCCAACACAAATCACGAAAAGTGATAAAGTATGCGTTTAAGTGAAAAGCCTAATGTTTAAAAAGTCTAAGTTTAGTAAAAAGAAGCAAATTCAAAAAGCTTCTAAGTATTGTGAAATAAAGTCGGAAAAGTGTGTGAGTGTACGAAAAGGTTTCGAATGAAAGTTTGGTAATTCGGGAAGGGTGAAACGATTATAATGTTCGAGTTCTAGAAATTAGGATTACGTGTGTTATTGATCACGTTTGATAGTGTGTTAGCCACTATATCCATATATTCCATACCTTACCAAAGAGCCAACATTAAAACTAGAAATAAAGAACTCTTTCGATTCTTATTTGGTCATGTACAATGGGTGGTTTTGAGTTTTTGATTTGTGAAATCTTGACAAGGTGCATGCATTGTTTAATTTGAGTGTAAACACATCCCATATAAAACAGACACTTTAACGAATTTACCGAACACCCTCAAAAATCCCATTTGTGAGGAAGTCGTAGATTTGGTTTTCATTTGAGAAGGGGTAATACGAGCAATGCTTGGCGATAACGAGTTTATGTTGATACTTTTATCATTCTAATAAGGATAAGCACAAGGACTCTCCTTTTTGCATAATGTTCATTGCATGTACATTCTTGATTCTTTTTGTTGTCCGAGGACGAACATACCGATAAGTGTGGGGTAGTTGTATTGCATGTACTTGTGGTATTTTTCTCGTGTTTTGAATTAGGGTTTAGTGTCATTCATAGTGAATTTGAGTCAAGTTTCGTTAGGTATTAGGTTGTTTTCTCGTTTTGTTAATTTTCATGTTTCTTTTTGATTTTATACTTAATATGGTTAAATGGGTTCAATTAATTTGTGGATGGGTGTGATTTTTGCTAGACTTTTACAAGAAAGCAAAAAGAAGGTGAGATTGGACCTTGACGCAAGCCAAGGCCCGCCCGCGCGTAGATGCCAAGCGCTGCCAATGCGTCCCACGCGTAGCTAACGAGACACTCGTGCGCAGCGCCAAGCGCCTTCCGAAGAGTCCCGCGCGCCACGCCCGACCAGTTGATCGACCGCCAACTAGTCGATCAACTGAACAACTTGCCGCCTAGCCTGTCGAGTGTTGCCGACCAGTCGATCGACTGAACAATAGAGATCTCCCGCCCATCCCTGCCTAGAGCTACCTAGAGCTGCCAGGCCACCCCCAGCTAGCATTTTCAAACGGGCTGGCCCGCTCCGGCCCTCCGCGGGCTGGCCCAAAATGGAGCGGGCGCGTGCCAGCCCGTTTTTTCGCGGGCTGGGAAATCCTAGGTCCGTAGCCCGCCCGCGGGCCAGTCCGTTTATTTTTTTTTATTTTTTTTATAAAATTTTATTTTTATTTTAAAAATTATAAAATTAAAAAATAAAATAAAAAAAAATTATTATAATATTTAAAGTATGCTAATGGGCTCATAGAAAATAAAAGAATACAAATATGCCTTCAAATTTAACCAATATAAATTATAATTATAATTATAAAAAAAAAAGTGGCCATCCCGCGGGCTGACCCGTTCCGGCCCGTGGTCTTCACGGAGCGGGCCAAAAAAGCCCGCGATCAAACGGGCTGCAAGAAGGACGGCCCAAGCCCGCCCGTTTGCGTGGGCTGACGGGCCAGCCCATGGGCTTTGACCCGTTTTGACAGTGCTACCCCCAGCCACACCCGCAAGTGCCTGCCGTCGCCTCCCGCATGCTCCTGCGTGCAGCGCCCAGCATCTGCCGAGCCCTCCCGACTGTTGCCGCCCAGTGCCGAGCCAACCGAGCCAAATTGAGACAAAAGGCTAGCCAAGGGGTCTAGCAAGGCCATTTCGGGCAAAAGTTGGTCAAACATGAGAAATCTAAGCTCTCAAGGCATAATTGCCCCATTTACCCCTAATTTAACCTATTATAAATTGATAGACTTCTCTCATTAAAAAAAAGACACTCCTCCCCACTCTTGCATGGGTTTGGAATATATTTTCTCTCTCTAGATCTTAGATTTAATTTCAAATATTTTCTTGGGTTTGTAAGCTCAAGAAGAATTCAAGCCATCACTTGGATTTTATTTTAGATTGCAATTCCATTCAAGTTTGTGTTTCTCTTTCTTAATTCAAGTAAGCTTTTCATTAATTTCTTCCTTGTTCTTCAATTTATGCATTTTGCCTTAGATCTTAGATTTATTGTTAGATTTGTGATTTGGTTTATGGAATCTAGGTGATTGACACACCTTGATCATAGATCATGTCTTTGATCCTTTTTTGTTTTTGTATTTCATATGCTTTATTTTGGATTTTATTTTCATGCATAGTTTTATGTTGAATCCGAGATCTACTCTTCGTTTCTAGTTATTTTTTGAAAATACTTTAACTTTCACATCAACTTTTATAGCTCTTTCTATTGGTGTTTTCAATTTTCATTGATTTGCATTATTTTGGATTTCATGATCATGCAAACATAGTTGCACCTTAGGTTGTTTTAGTTGTACTTTGTTGTTTCCTTGCTTATTTTAATTATTGTTTGACATTTCAATACTCCATACGCACGAGGCATACGGAATACTTGCATTTACTTTCATTTTACTTCCTTTAATTTCATTTATTCTTGTTTTCTCTTAATTCCAACAAGCTAGAAACCCACTGATCTCTATAATCAATCACATTCAATAATACCAAGCCATAAACCCCATATATTTTCATTACCACTAAAAAAAACTACAAACAGTCGATCAACAAGAAGAGATCGAAAGTCAATCAGAGAGTAGAGCGATGCTCGGTCACTAGAAAACTAGAAAATTATTTGAACAAAAAGAATGGCCATCGACCAACCCAAAATCCTTCATTTCTTTGATATTCTTGATCCGAACTCTTGTATTTCAAAATTAAATCCAAGTTAAGCTATGTAAGTCTATGTTTGAAAACAAGTTAGTTCGCCCACAAGAGAATGGGGTCACTCGTAGATTAGCAAGTTAAATAGGGTTGATTCTCTCGAGGAGTGAAAATACGGAGTCAGCGATTTTTATTGCACTAAAAACATAAGTTCTAGTTCTAAACATACTATCAAGGGGGTTTTTGTTACGAAATTTTTGAAGGAACTTAATTAGAGAAAACTTGATTTGAAACTTATCTTGCTACGAGGGTGTCAACCTCTTCGCAAGAGTTGTTTAATTGTTTCACGAATTCAACTATTAACTATTCTAACTCGAATTAAGGCTGTTCCACCAAGTATCATTCAATATTTCATCAAACAATAGATATGCATTCAACAAGTGTTAACCGAAAGAAATTCTATTTAGGAAAAATCATACCAAAACATCAAAATCACAATAATGTGGATAAACTAATTAACGCAAAACAAATCTTCATGAAATCGTTCACAAGAATTCAATCATAAACGATTCAATAAAATATCCAAACACTATATCACAAGATCATTATCTAAACAAGAATTGACAATATCAAATCCAAACTAATTAACAAGATCAAGGTTTAGAGTTTACTAAATTCTAAGAAAATACTATCCACGATACTACGATGAATCCTTGCTAACTCCAGCTATTCCAGGAATGAGATGAACCTCGTTAAATTTTGGAAGCTTGTCATGAACCTCCGACTCCATCGATTATCACAAACCAATCGAACTTCTATATATTTTTGCAGTAAGGTATCTAAGTCAAAGGTAAGAGAAAGTTGTCAATTCTCTCTTCCAATGGTATAAGATCCAGTCTAGGGATGAAATGATGGGTTTCCACTGAGATTTTATGAGTTTTAAAGACTCAAGAGCCATTTCGTAACTGAAGAATCCCGAAAATCTGCGTTTGTAACGTATATGTCCGATAAGATTGTTCATGAGTCTGATCGGATGAATGTTTCTGTCTTCTTTTCTGATCGGACATAGCACTTATCCGACTGGTGCGTGTTTTGAAGGTCAATCCGTTCGGTTATGGAGTTAATCCGATCGGACAAGTTTTCTTTTGGTTGTTTTGAGTGCTGAATCCTTTGTCTTCATCTCCCGAGTTTGTCAAGTGATTTAGTTAAAAGAGAAAAATAGGAAAAATGGTCCCAAAGGACCAATTATTGATTAAAAAGTCTAAAAGTTAAGCAAAAAACCAAAGTATGCAAAACCATGCAAAATAGCTTACTCTTAACCTGAAAAAGACGGTAAAAAGACTCAAACATGACTCAAAATATGTACAAAAGCTTAACAAAAATGTACCAATCAACCACCCCATGCTTAACTGGTTTGTTCGTCCTCGAAAAAACAAAAGAATCAAAATTAAGAAATAATGAAAGTAGTTAGATCAAAGAGTCATGTTGTGCATATAACTTAGTTTTGCAAATATAAACACTTTTGTTGAAAACTCTTAAGCTAAGCTCGTGTTACTTTTTCACCTTGAAATCAAAAGAATGCGTCCTCACAAAAGGGATATATATTATGGTGCACTCATTTGCTCGTGTTATTCAAAAGGTTAGTGTATACGCTCGGGTCAACATAAACATGCATTCAACGACTCGTGAAAGTCAAAGACTCGTACATGGCATATATGTGTGCAAATTTAATCAAGAATCGTATTAGGACTTTTAGGGTTGTAATGTAGGCTCTTTGGTAAGGTAGGTCGTATATAAGGATGTGTGGCTAACTCGCGAACAAACGCAATCAATAACTCACTCAAAGATTATTTTTAAGCTTAGAGCATAGTTTTGATCCTCAATCCTCCCAAAATAACCATGTGCCATTATCTTTAACCTTTTATAACTAAGGCTATTTCTTACCCAAAACCCGAACACTTGCCTTTATACACAAGCTTTATTCTTAATATCTAGGTGCTTTTAAATACTTAAGCACCCTTAATTTCCTCTTCTTTTTTTCTTTCTTTCTTTTTTTCTTTTCTTTTTTTTTCTTTTTTTTTTCTAAATTATAAAATCCACTAATTCCCACCCTGCAATCGTCAATCTCAATAGACCAATAATAAATAAACTCTCATCTCATAAACTTAAATGAAATAGAAGCTATAAGGATGCTCATGACTAACAAAGAGACGAAATAAAAGATCAAAGGGGTTTATTAGGAATTTATAATGGTTTTTATTTTTGAATATAACTGGAATTGGGTTTTATATGTGCCTATTGTCATTTTCAAAACCAAATGTACACATGCAACTTAGAGACTTCTCAAAACACTTATCGAACCACATCATGTAATGTTGATAAACACACAAGGCTTCTTACAGGGGTTTTACTCAGACTTTTGAAAACGAGTTGATCGAGTTTTAAGAGATTCGCAAAATTGCTAACGACTAAGTGTTGTTTTAATATATATATAAGTAGGAAGAAGAAAAACTTTGCACTAAACAAGCTCAAAAGACTCTAACGACAGGTCACACAATACATGATTTCGACAAGCAAGCCAGTACAAACACAAATAAGCATGGGAATGATCTCAACTAAAGCTGACATAAGCAATTGGTTAATTCGTACATAGTCACACAATAAAATGGAAAAAATTAAATAGAATGAACAAAATGATTCTAATTATGCATGCGGCTAGATAGGTCATCCGGTCAGATATAGTACTCGTCCGATCGGATGAAGTGCAATTAATATGTACGACCAGTTATCATCCTTGTCCAGTCAGATAAGAGGACAGTAGGTTTTATTTGGTTGGATATTACTATCCATTCGACCAGATCATACCATTTATGTTGAATTCCGACTGGTTTCACCCCCCCTGCAAACAAAAATAAGCAATCTCCTGGTTGGTGACCAAAATAAGAAATAAACAAGGTAGCAATAGTTCAAACATGCAAAAATCCAAATCAATTATTTTGTACAGACACTCACGTACCCAACACAAATGAAAATTAAAGAAAGTAAAAGTTTGAATATAAATGATACAAATTGGGGCATGGACCCGCTTAAAAATCCATGTGGTCTGGAGGTGGTGGTGGATTGCGATGCTCAAGGTTTGTGAGACGCCCGTCGAGGGACGCGAGGTGAGCCTGGTTGGACTCGATATTGGTGTTCATGCGATCTAGATTTGCCTTTGTTGCAACCACATTAGCGCCCAATCTCTCAAGGGAGTTCTGAATCTCCCACGCGTCTTGCCGAGCATCTCGGGCGTGGTTCTTCTGATTAAGGCTCAACCACCTCATCTTCTCCATGAAGCTTTGCTGGAAAATTTGTGTTTGTCCCCACTGTGTGTCGGAGTAATTAACCACCTTCGTCATATCTACCGCTATAGCCACATTAGCCACCATACCCACCATCATATTTACCACCACACCCATCGTACTCGAGCCCCTTTCCATAGTCGTCGTGCTCGATATTCCCGGTAGTCTCATTCTCATCATCCTTGTCATCATCGTTCTCCTCATCGTCGGTCTCGTCGCCGTCTGTGTCCTCCACTACCTTATCCCTTCTCTTGTTCGAGGGCATCATGAGAGTCGGAATGGAAATACTCTGACTGTTGAATGTCCAACTTTCAACCTGCATTGCCACACTCAGATAGATAATGTCATCGTCGTAAGGGTCACAGTTGTGATACTGTGTGATCTCGATGGCGAACGTGCCCAAAGTGAGCTTCGCCGTCTTCCTATCGTTCATTCGTTGAATGTTCTCTATCGCAGCCATCTGAAGCATATAGAGTTTCGTGTCAACCCGGTGGTGTGCAATCCACAAAGATCATAATCCGGACGACGAGATTCGTGTCATGTCCTCCTTTCTCAGAAACACTTGCATGAAAAACTTATATGTCAAATACATGGCATTCAACCTTAATGAAGTAGAATTAAAACGGCACCCGGGCTCCGGTTGTGCTCCCAAAAGTTTTGTCCACCAATCTTCTTATCGTAATCATCATGATGAAATGATTCATCCACCTATTTGTTACCGTTGATTCCAAAAATAACATCGAGGTCGCCTTTGGTGGTACGGAGTGGACAGTCGGGCTTATAAGTCGTGAAGATCCATCGACAACGAGCTTGTAGGTAGTGAATAACTCAAGCATTAGAGTTCGGTAGCCGGGTTTCTTAATGTCGGCCACTTCAACAAATCGAGGGCCTTGATGCCCGCTATGAATTTCTCCAATGACTTATCATTCATGGAAATTAGACGATTCCAAAAATCCGTATTGATATTCCGAGGAGCGTAAATGTCTCGTTTAATCAAGGATTTGTACAACATCACCTCCCTCTCGTCAATTAAATCGAACAAAGCCAAGACCCCCCGGTGTTGCTCGTTCCTTTCCCATGACTTCTTCCCGAATTGTTTCCCTTTCTTGGTCGTGAACCGAAAGCCATTATGATAAAAAAAAGAAGTTCGAAAATATAGACATAAACTCTTTCAGGAATTTTGTCGAACAGCTGTTGCGCGACAAACTTTCAACCCAAAACAACACCCAAATCCTCCTAACAATCAATCAGCTTTCAAAATCCCCTATAAACCAATCCCCAAGCAGTTAATGAGTTCGAGTTTAAGCCATTTTACCTTGAGAATTTCTAATTCGTGTTCTTGAGATTTGAGGAAGACAAATTGGAATTAATTTCTTTCTTCAGAACGGATGGAATTGCTTGATTAGTTCTCCGATCAGATATGTTTGTTTGCAAGAAATTTTGATTAAGAATATCTCTAGAGTGATTTTGCTGCTATTGCTCTGTAAAATAGGAGAGTAATTAAGTTTAGGGTGAAAATTTTGAATTAGAGAAAACTAATTTATATAAACCTGCGTTGTCGTCCGATCGGATTATGTTCCTGTCCGATCGGATGTGAGTCCAATGTGTTGTTTCTGATTGGATAATGATCTTGTCCTGTCGGATGGTTCTCTAGTTGAATTCCTCTGATCGATTTAGCCCTCCATCCAGTCGGATGGTACTGTTCGCTGTAATATTTTATTATTATTATTATTATAATAATATTATATATATATATATATATATATATATATATATATATATAAATTTTTTTACATTTTAACTTAAGTATGTACATTGGTTTGTTCCTGCAAAACTTACGAACATATTAGAAAGGAAAAGATTCGTTAAATGAAAATAATAAATTGTGCGAGCACAAATCATTTGTTTATTCAATACGTGAGCATAATTGCTTTTTATTTAAAATAGAAAAATCAACCAAACGATAATAAACCAAGTCTTGAACATAAGCGCAACTGAAATGAAATTAAAGTAAACAAGGAATTAAGATCCTATGACACTATTTGGGCTAGCAGATAGTTTAGGTCCATAAACTAAATCTTCAAGGTTTTTTATATCCTCCTCCATTGAAACAATTTTGGCCTTAAGTTCAATGATCTTGTCGTCTGCCTCTGCCAAATACTTGTGAAGGGTAGCTATATCCTCCGTTTGTGCTATCTCTTTATAGAGATAGTTGGAAATGTCAGCCCTCATCGCGTTCATCTTCTCTCTTTGCTTCTCCATATTAACTTCGAACTTCTCCACAGTATCTTCGTACTTTTTCCTACTCACCCATCCACAACCAAAGTATATGGGGGATGGTTCGTTGTTCATCTTTTCTTAGGGGGTAGTTAAAAACTATGGGATGTGTGAATAAAAGAGATTTTTGTGAAAAACAAGAATACTGGGGAGGGTTTTTATAGGAATCAAAGGCTTAGAGAGGAAGGAAATCCTGAGGATCTTTTAAAATCAAGGAGAAGAAATAAAAACATACCCAGTTTCTTCAGTTCCAAAAATAACAGGATTAAAAATTTGCCAGTATTTAGCACAATCCTTACCAAATCAAACTTACGTTGCGTGATATTCTTCCCAAATCTGTGTTCAGAATCAGCTGATTTCGCCGAGATGTCCGATTGGATTGTATATTGTCTGATCGGATGGTGTGTAATTAACATGTCCAATTGTTCATCATCCTTGTCCGATCGGATGGTAGTCTAGTAGGTTTGTTCCGACCAGTTGTCTTCATTCCTCCGATTGGATGCCTTGTGTCGAAGATCGATTTCAAGCTTTCTACACATCTCCAAGCACCAATAATATCCCTATATCTACTCTAAACTTTCAAATTAAAAAAAATATGTACAAAATCGAAAATAGAATAAGAACACTTGGGTTACCTCCCAAGAAGTGCAACTTTTAACGTCCTTTGATAGTCGTTACCTCGTATCGGTTCAAGGATGTTGAGGTGGATCGTTCAGTAGCATGACTTCACGATTGGTTTTGGGGATGGGTCCCCCATGATATAACTTCACTCGATTCCCATTAACTTGGAATGTGGAATTGCATTTCTTGTCGTACAGAGTGATAGCCCCAAATTTGTTGATATTCGTAATCAAGTATGGCCCACTCCATTTTGACTTGAGTTTTCCTGGAAAAAGTTTGAAACGTGAGTTAAATAGTAAGGCTTGTTTCCCTACCTCCAAGCCTTTTGGAACAAGATTTTTGTCGTGCATATCTTTCATCCTTTGCTTGCTTGCCCATGACATCTCATAAGAGTTGTTTCTAATTTCCTCCAACTCTCTCAATTCCAACTTCCGAAATTCACCAGCCTCGTTCACATTCATGTTCAGTGTTCGTATGGCCCATTCCGCTTTGTGTGCTAACTCAACCGGGAGATGACAAGCCTTTCCGTAAACCAATCGAAAAGGACTCACGCCTAAAACTATTTTGTGTGTTGTACGATATGCCCACAATGCATCAACCAGTTTCATTTCCCAATCTTTAAAGTTTGGCTTCACTGTTTTCTCCATAATACCCTTAATATGTCAATTGCTTGTTTCCACTTGTCCCGATGTTTGTGGATGATAGGGGGTCGCTAATTTGTGCCGCACCCCATACTTTCTCATCAACCAATCAAAAGCACGGTTACACAAATAGCTACCTCCGTCACTTATGATTGCTCTTGGCACTCCAAAACGGCTGAAAATATTTTCATGTAAGAACTTGAGAACGATCTCAGAATTAGCCTTCCGGGTTAGGATTGCTTCCACCCATTTCGACACATAATCAACTCGAACGAGTATGTACTCGTATTCTCCACTTCTTGGAAATGGTCCCATAAAATCTATGCCCCATACATAAAAGATTTCGATTACTTGATTCAGAACTAAAGGCATCTCGTTCTTCTTCCCTATTGTGCCTGATCTTTGACAATATCGCATGTCTTGCAATATTGGTGTGCGTCGGCGAAGAGTGAGGGCCAATATAAATCTGATTGGAGGACTTTGAATGCTATCTTATGGATTCCGAAATGTCCTCCTTCGTTATGACAATCTCAACACATCAATTTTTTCTTCATCCGGTATACACCTCCGATAAGTCCATCCTTGCACCATTTATACAGGTATGGGTCATCCCAAATGAAACTCCTGCATTTAGAAAAAAATCTCTTCCTTTCTTGGGCAGAAAGATGGTTAGCGATAATATTGCATGCAAGATAATTGACAAAATCGACATACTAAGGCTTGTCAACATTTTCAATAGTGTTAGCATCTTCATAAGGAAAAATATCATCGACAAAATCAAGTTTGCTAGACTCGCTATCTACTAACATGCGAGAAAAATGATCAACAACCACATTTTCACATCCTTTTCTATCTTTGATTTCAACATTGAATTCTTTCAAAGGGAGAGTCCAACGAATCAACCTTGATTTACTTTGGATTTTAAAAAATAAGTGGCGCAAGGCTGCATGATCAGTGTCCACAATTACTTTTGAACCGACAATACAAGAACGAAACTTGTGTAATGAAAACACTATAGCAAATAGTTCACGTTCAGTGGTGGTATAATTGCACTGGGCACTATTTAACATGAGACTAACATAATAGATTACCCTTAGCAATTTATCAACCCGTTGCCTCAAAACAGCCCCTACTGCATCGTTAGACACGTCACACATAATCTCAAATGGTAGTGACCAATCGGGTGCAACAACAATCGGTGCCTGTGTGAGTTTTTCTTTCAATACGCACTACTACAAAACAAGGTTTTCACGTCGGCTGTTTAATGTCGGTTTTTGGAAAACCGACGTAGAATGTTTTTCACGTCGGTTTCTCAATAAACAGACGTGATATGTGATATATATACGTCGTTTATTTAAAAACCGACATGATATGTGATATATTCACGTCGGTTATTTCAAAACCGACGTAAACAATTGTATTAAAAAAATGTTAAATAAATAATAAAATAAATAATAAAACTGGCTCACTTCTTAATTTTCTCTCTGCCCGCTACTTCTGCCTTTTCTCGCTCACTTCACCATTTTCTCTCTCCCCGCAGTTCATTTTTTTCAACCCACTCCGTCCGTCCGTTCTCAGCCCCTCCATCCGTTCTCAGCCCCGCCAATCTCTCCAGAAATTCTCGTCCGCCCCCATAACATCCAATTTCAACCCCTCAGCTCTTGACTTAATCGAACACCTTATAATTGTAAAACCCTAATTGGAGCAAATGTACACTAACAACTGAAATAGGAGAAATTGAAGGGCCCCCCTTTGTCTCCACCATTTTGGGACTGGTGAGTGGTTAATCATTGTTGTTTTGATGTTTTAGCCTGAGTTTCTTGTATAAATGCTTGGATCTAATGATTAGGTTTTTTTGTCTAATTACAAAAGGACACCGTTTACTATAGTCGGGTGTGATGAGTTTGTGCTGATAGCCGGATCGGACGGTCAGAATTTCACCAGCGGATGTGTTTCATTGTGCTCCAGTAGCCATGATTTGATTGAAGGTGAAGATTACTTTATTTTATTTTTTGATTTTGTTTCTTCATGTTTGGATATTTGCAAAAAGCTGTTCCTAAGATTTGAGATGGTTAAAAAAAATAAAAATCTCGAAATTAAGAATAAAAATAAAAGAATCATTTGAAGTTTAACTTGATTTTACACAGTTACATTAGTCCCTTAAGACACAACCAATTATTTATTTATTTTGAAGTTGTTTGAAACTTGTGTTTGGTCTCTTTATCCTCTTGGCTGTTGTTGTTGTAATCCCAATGAAGAATGTTAAATTAGTAAGCTTCAGGATTTGAAAATTATCTTTGAATTGGTGGTATTATCCAAATTGTAATACTTAATTAGTTAAATGACTTTCTATAGCCTTTTTGATATATGTAAGAGGAAATTACTTGTGAGAGGAAAAACATATGTACTGTATCACTATGCTTATGTTTGTGAGATTGGTTATTAACGTTATTTTACTTAAAATGAAGTTATATATCTTGCGTTGTAATATGAAAATGTTTATTATTATTATTCTGAAATATAGCGTGTGAAATATGTACTTTATATGAATTAAGATGATGTGTTTTTATTTACTAAATTCACGGTGTCTCTTAATTCACTTGTCCTTGATAGTATCTATGTTCCTTAGGATGGTGTCATCCATGGAGCAAACACACCATCCACATAAGGCCCAATTGTTGTTGATAAGAACTGTGAGAAGATCCATTATATGGCTCTTAATATATACTACTGTGAAGCAGGGACTACTTTTCTGAAATAACACTGTCGGATTGTTACTGATCATGAAGTGTACGTGTGGTGATACCTTTTTTTCTTAGTACTGTTTGTTATTAACTTGTACATCAATTTCTGTTAATTGTGACCTCATTTTTGTCCTTGCAATATCATAACATAAGATTTAGAATTAAAGTTTTTTTTTTAATTTTAAAATTTAATTGCAATAATTGTACCCTTGTGATATTGAGATTAACCAATTTCCTGCACTAAATTAATTCTTAGGAGCCAAGAAACAACTTTTGTACAGGCTCCAGAGATTTGAAAAACTGGGGAAATTGGGCACAATTGAACTGCAGAGAGATTTGCTAAAAGGATTCGACGACGAAGACCGATCTGAAGGTGATGAGCAATTGTCGCTGTACATGAACTTGTCCACATACATGAAGAAGCTCGTATCTTATTTAATAACTGAGAAAAAAAATAAATAGTTAACTTGTGCGATAATTAAGTGGTGATGAGTCGAATTGGCAACAAATTTGATTTGTGGAGAGAGGTCGAAGCCAACACCATCGACATGAGATTGGGTTTGATTTCAATGAACCTCTGACCACTAGGCTGCCTACTGTCACCGTCAGAACCATCAACCATCGCAGAAAAATGAAACTTTTTTGGTGAAATTTTTATTTATTTTATCCTATTTTCTTCTATCTCTTTTGCTCGATTGCCTGACGGTGACCGGTCACGTTGTATCGTACGACGGGAATTGCTTGTCGTTGTTGGGGAGGTACATGCATAGTCAACGGCGTCAGCGGCCTGCGAATAAGTCTCCACATGTGAGATTTATTGTGGATAAGGCTTCGCCTGGGTACACGCTGCAGCTACTTAGGGATGCGAATAGGAATTTTTTTTGTTACATGTTTCGAATTATTTAAGGGTTATTAAAAAAAAATATCAATTTTTTTGAAAATTTAAAAATGATGGGATTAAATTGGGAGAAATCGAGAAATGTATCATTATTATTTGTTTTATTTGATGATTCCTGGAGATTAGTGGATGTTGGACAAATTTTAATGAATCTAACGCATGGTCCAGGGTACATTTCTAAAAAGTCATTGGCTTCCTCGATGATTTTTGTAATGAACCTCGTTATGTTGGAGAACCACTTAGAGTAGTGCGTGCATATATTAGAGAAAAAATTAGATGTGTGCGTGTGCGTGGTAGAGAGGAGCTCAGGTTAATACAAGTTGTCCTCTGTACAGGTATGGAATCGACTGTCGGTTTGAAAGTCTGGAAATAAAGATTGGGTTTTGGTTCACCATAAAAATAAGCTGAAAAAGCCGAATAAAACTTACGAAGGTCTGCCTTTTGTTCATCCAACCAATGGTGATGTGGTAATTATGTTATGGGGTATACATGTTTTTCAGTATAATCTCAAAGATGATACTCCAACATCTGAAATGATCGGCAAGCTTCAAGAGCCCTTAGTGTTTAATACAGGCTATGTAGTAACTAAGGACCTGCTTCTGCCCTTCCCGGTGGTGCTTCCGAATTGGCCAACACAGATTCTTGCATGATCTCATCTGTATTGGAGCTGCCAAGCATGCTCAAGACCAGGTAAAAGAATAAATGAAATTAAACTTCTTTAAACTTCTCACGTAATTGCAAAATATATTAACTTTCGAGGTTTCTTGATTATTCAAATCCTTAATGGGAAAAACTGATACTGATGCTGAAGTGAAGCATATTCAGATTTAATTGCTTCAAATAAGACATTGGATTCTATATTAGTGGAGTTACAGCAGGTATGTGAAAGTATTCATATCCTTACAGATTTTTACTTAATGCCCGTACAACAATATAATTAGTTAATAAAATTTGTCATACAAGCGTACCCATGCCCACTAAATTCCTTTTATTTTTGTGGCATGGCTGAAATCAATTGTGGCAGGCARTGGTGGCAAACAACTCATCAATTACTCAATCATGTTTAGCTTAACATTAAATTAAATTATATTAGTATTATCCTATAATTTTTATTGTATAGCAGCATATAATCAAGAATCATGAATATATTGTATTATCTTAACATTAAATTAAATTATTTTTATTGAAAAATCAAGAATATATGTATTTTTTTTGTTTTGTTTTTTTACTAACTCATTTTTATTTGCAGGATGTTGATACAAAATCTGTTGGTGTCAAAAAGTCAACTCATGCTCGAGGTAATGGGTCAAAGAGAAGCCGAGCAGTTGAAGTACATAATCTTTCCGAAAGGGTGAGTGAGAATTTTTTTTATATTACTAGGAATCTTAATATAGTTGACTCGCATTAAAGTGCGTAAAATTGATTTTCATCGTGTGGTATGAATAGAGTCGATGGGATCGGATTAATGAGAGAATGCGTGCTTTACAAGAACTTGTACCCAATTGCAATAAGGTAATTCATTCATACCTAACAATATATCTCTTAATTATTTATTTTTATTGTTTAAATTTTGAACGCTTGTGTTTCCTGCATTGCTATTGGCAGGCAGATAAATCTTTGGTGCTCGACGAAGCCATTGAATATCTGAAAACCCTTCAGCTTCAAGTACAGGTAAAAGTAATTTTTGATTATTCTTTTTAGTCTGGTGAGCAATTGAACGTTCATGACTCTGATGAGTATGATAGATTCGAGGAAGTTGATGGCTATTTATTCTCAAGTTTMGGATTTTCAACGAAGCATAKCGCGTGGGCAGGACCAATCATTGGAAATTTCAGAAAGCGAAAGGTCAGCTTTAATAGGATTTGATGCATCTTTTTTTTCCTTTTTTCTTTTTCTTCGGCATTGATGGCAAATTTRTATATATAGAYCCTGATGCACRAGCTATGGAAAARGGGTCGCCAAAGCCCAAGAATACCAAAAACAAGAAAGCAGATTTTGAATAAACTCCACTTGCCGAGTTTTGAGTTTGTCGTTTAGATAGAATATTCATTATCTTGTCACAGAACTTTGAATCGATTTATTAGTGTAGATTATGTTATGTATCCAAATGAGTGTTATATTACATTATTACTAGTTACGTTTTAGTGTTTAATTGTAAAAAACTAAACATAAGGTTCTATTTTTTGTTGTATTTGTTAGAAGAGTTTTAGTGGTGTTGAAATATATCAACGGGTTCTTGGCTCGGTATTATCGGAATTCGATTCGATTGAGGTATTCAATATGTTTCAAACTTGAAAGATAAAGGAAAAATGAAAATAAAATAATTAAAATAACTAAACTATCCTAGAAATTGAAATGACAAGTTGGTAGGATGCCTCGTCGGATGCCTCAAATAGAAAATGCAAAGCAATAAAGGAAATAAGCAAGAAAATGCATTGTTTCACCAAGTACAAGCATGCATGCACAAAGTACAACTATGCATAAAAACTCAAATAAAGAAAATTAGCAAAAATTGAAAGCATGGATGTAAATAGAAATGAAAGTTGACAAGAAAGTTCAAAACTTTAAGAAAAATAACAAGAAACAAAGCCTATATCTAGGATTAAGTATGAAACAAAGCATAAAAATAAAATTGCAAATAAAGCATGTGAAAAACTCAAAATCAAGACGATCCAAGAGCCGATCTATGACCTAGATGTGTCACTCATCTAGATTCCATAGCCAATTCATATGTTTCATCATGAATTGAAGGTGCTAAGGCTAAACGCATGAAATGAAGAAAAATGCATGAAACATATGAAATTACTTGAAATTAAACAAATCAAGGACTTGATCTA
>BMAC01000098.1:771886-809083 GCA_014905375.1 Phtheirospermum japonicum | reverse complement strand
GCAGCCCAGAGCATCGCGAGCTCGGCCCCATGCCGAGCTGAGGTTCCCGCCAAGTGCCGTCGGCGAGTTGAGCTCGGATTTTTTGAGATCCTGCTCTTTTTAACGCGACGAGTTGATTTTGAGTTTCGACTCTTTTTGAGCTCGGCGAGTTGAGCTCGGATTTTTTTCGAGATCCTGCTCTTTTTAACGCGACGAGTCAATTTTGAGTTTTGACTCTTTTTGAGCTCGGCGCGCTGAGCTCGGATTTTTGTGCAAAATGTTGCGATAATGCTTTTATGAGTGAGGCCGCCCTAATGAGGTCGGTCTATCACTCTTTTTAGCTTTGGGCTGAGCCCCTTGCTTTGTTGATCTGCACTTTTAATTCATGACAAGGACTAAAATTTTATTGATAATATTTTTTGAGGTATACAACATTCCAGGGGTGTGCAAATTTCTTTCCGTCTAAGTATTCTAGATGGTAAGCCCCGTGTCGGAGGATTTCTGATATCTTGAATGGTCTTTCCCATTTTGGTTTGAGGGCGCCTTGATTTGGCCCAAAGATGCGTTTGAGGACCAGGTCACCAACTTTGAAGATTCTGGCCTTTACTTTTGAATTATAATAACGTTCGCTTCTTTGCTTGTAGATGGCATTCTTTAGCTCGGCCTCCATTCTTCTTTCTTCCAGGAGGTCGAGTGCAGTTCGGCAAGCCATGTTGTTTTTCTCTTCCTCGAAGTGTGCTACCCGGTATGAAGGTGTCCCGATCTCAACCGGTATAACTGCCTCTGACCCGAAGGCCAATGAGAAGGGAGTCTAGTCTGTAGATGAACGTTGCGTTGTTCTGTATGACCATAGGACACCAGGTAGTTCTTCTGGCCAGCTACCTTTCAGATCCTCCAACTTCTTTTTCAGCGTGTATTTAAGGATCTTATTAACCGCTTCGACTTGTCCGTTTGATTGAGGGTGATATGGTGTAGAGAAATTATTCTTGATGCTCAGCTCTCCGCAAAATGCCTTAAACCTCTTACTGTCGAACTGCTTCCCATTGTCCGATACTATTGAGAGTGGCACCCCAAATCTACATACGATCGATTTCCAGACGAAATTGATGATCTTCTGGTCGGTTATAGATGCCAATGGTTCGGCTTCTGCCCATTTGGTAAAGTAGTCCACTGCCACTACTGCATATTTCACTCCTCCTTTGCCTTGCGGTAACGGTCCAATTAAATCTATTTCCCACTTAGCGAACGGGCATGGTGAGTATATGGAATTGAGGGCTTCAGCAGGAGAGTTGATCTGGGGTGCAAACATTTGGCATTTTTCACACTTTCTGACCTTCTCAATCGCGTCTTTGTTCAAGGTCGGCCAATAATATCCCTGTCGGATGAGTTTGTGAGCTAGTGATTGTCCTCCTGCGTGGTTTCCACAGATGTCCTCGTGTACTTCTCTCAAAGCATATTCGGCATCCTGTTCGTTCAGGCAGCGGAGCAAGGGAATGGAATACCCTCTCTTATACAACAGCCCATCTACAATGGTGAACCGAGCTGACTTTGTTCGTATTGACCGTGCTTCAGCTCGGTCTTCTGGGAGCACCCCTTCGTTTAGGTAAAGTAAAAATGGTTTCATCCATCTTTCCTTTCGGTTCTGAACTTCTTTGTTCTGTTTGGCTTGACTGGCCGAGTAAGCGGCAGCGGCGTCGAGTGCCGTTGTTGAATGGTGGCTGGCCGTCACTGTATCCAGCTCTTCTACTCCGAGGCTCGATGCTAGCTTAGCTAAAGATTCTGCCGGGACATTATCATTTCGTGATACGTGGACGACCTCAGCTTCAAACTCGGCTAGGCGTGCTTTTGTGAGTTCAAGATATAACGCCATTCTGGGTTCCTTGGTTTCATACTCCCCGTTGATCTGATTCACCACCAGTTGGGAGTCGCTCTGAATTTTTAGATTCATGATCCCCATTGAGGCGGCTGCTTCCAGGCCGGCAAGAAGAGCTTCGTACTCGGCCTCATTGTTGGTCAGGGGGAACTAGAAATGTACGACCGAGCAGAAAGGCTTCCTTTCAGGACTTACCAATACAATTCCAGCTCCAGCTCGTCCGGTTGTTGAGGATCCATCGATGTACATGTACCATTGCTCTGCTTCTGCCGGAATTGGTTCAACCGCAGGAGTGAATTCAGCTATGAAGTCGGCTAGGGCTTGTCCCTTAATGGCTGTTCTTGGTTCATACGTTATGTCAAATTGTCCGAGCTCAACTGCCCATTTGATCATCCTTCCTGAAGTGTCAGGGCGGTGCATGATTTGTTTTAACGGGAAGCTCGTCAGTACCACTATTCTGTGTTCCAAGAAGTACGGGCGTAATTTTCTTGAGGAGGTGACAAGGGCGAATGCTAGCTTTTCCATGGCCGAATATCTTAGCTCGGCATCATGTAGGGCGTGGCTCGTGTAGTACACCGGATGCTGTCCGTGCTCATCAGTTCGGACTAGTGCTGAGCTGACTGCCGCCGCCGAGATAGCTAGGTAGAGATGCAGCGGCTCTTCTTTGACTGGTTTTTGTAAGGTTGGCACACTTGCCATGCATTTTTTGAGCTCTTCAAAGGCTGCTTGGCATTCCTCAGTCCATTTGAAAGTTTTGTTTTTCTTGATTGCTTCGAAGAAGGGTTTACACTTGTCCATGGACCTGGATGTGAAACGATTCAGAGCGGCCATTTTGCCAGTTAAACTCTGTACTTGTTTTATGCTTCTGGGAGGTTGTAGTTCAGTTATAGCTCGGATTTTATCTGGGTTGGCTTCAATGCCTCTTTGGCTTACCATGTAGCCCAGAAATTTTCCTGAGTTAACTCTAAATGAGCATTTCTTTGGATTTAACATCATTCGGTAAACACGCAAAACTGAGAACATTTTATTCAGATCTTCAATGTGATCANCTAGCTTTTCCATGGCCGAATATCTTAGCTCGGCATCATGTAGGGCGTGGCTCGTGTAGTACACCGGATGCTGTCCGTGCTCATCAGTTCGGACTAGTGCTGAGCTGACTGCCGCCGCCGAGATAGCTAGGTAGAGATGCAGCGGCTCTTCTTTGACTGGTTTTTGTAAGGTTGGCACACTTGCCATGCATTTTTTGAGCTCTTCAAAGGCTGCTTGGCATTCCTCAGTCCATTTGAAAGTTTTGTTTTTCTTGATTGCTTCGAAGAAGGGTTTACACTTGTCCATGGACCTGGATGTGAAACGATTCAGAGCGGCCATTTTGCCAGTTAAACTCTGTACTTGTTTTATGCTTCTGGGAGGTTGTAGTTCAGTTATAGCTCGGATTTTATCTGGGTTGGCTTCAATGCCTCTTTGGCTTACCATGTAGCCCAGAAATTTTCCTGAGTTAACTCTAAATGAGCATTTCTTTGGATTTAACATCATTCGGTAAACACGCAAAACTGAGAACATTTTATTCAGATCTTCAATGTGATCAGTTGAGTACAAGGATTTGACGAGCATGTCGTCTACATAGACTTCCATAGTCTTTCCTATCATACTAGCAAACATTTTATTAACTAAGCGCTGATAGGTAGCCCCAGCGTTCTTCAGGCCAAAGGGCATCATTGTGTAACAGTAGACACCTCTCGCCGAATAGAACGATGTGTGTTCCTGGTCTTCTGGGTGCATTGGTATTTGATTGTAGCCTGAGTAAGCGTCCATGAAGCTCATCAATTCGTGCCCAGCAGTTGCGTCCACCATGTAGGRGATGTGAGGGAGCGGGTAGCTATCCTTGGGGCAAGCCTTGTTGAGGTCGGAGAAATCTATGCACAGCCGCCACTGACCTGTTTGCTTTTTGACAAGAACAGGATTCGCAACCCAGATCGGGTACCTGACTTCGCGGATGAACTTATTATCGAGGAGTTTCACGACCTCTAACTCCAACGCCTCGTACCGGTCTGGGCTGAGTTTTCTCCTCTTCTGTATCACCGACCTGACGTTTTTGTCTATGTTGAGTCTGTGGCAAGCTTGCTCAGGATCGATGCCTTGCATATAAGCGTGTGTCCAGGCGAAAACATCCTGATTTGCTTTCAGAAATCTTATCAACTCGGATCTGATGGGTTCCTTGAGGTCGTGGCCGACCCGGACTTGTTTGTTTGGGTCAAGCTCATCGAGCGATACCCAGTCTAGTTCCTCCACAGGCTCAGCATGAGTTGCCTTTCTCTTCAAGTTTGGTCCCCTCGAATCCAGTTCGTCCTCCACATCTTTCCTGCCGCTCCAGATTTCCAGGTCGGCACCCTCTGTTCGGTTTTTGGCATTTTCAAGTTCTGACATTGGTTCTTTCCCTGGGCGCCGACCTCGGTCCCTACTCAGGTCGGCATCCTCTTGCTCGGCAGTCTTGAGGTCGATTCTTCCAACTTGTTTTTTCCATTCCTTCTCCTGTCCGGCCTTCCTGAGCATGGCATTTTCTGTTCGGCACTGTTGCCCAGAAAGCTCCTCTCCTTCCTTTTTCTCTCTCTGCTCGGTTTGGTTGAGTTCGGTATCTTTGGTGATGCCTTGATCGGGGCTCAACCTTCTCTCTGTTTCATCTTTTGTGATTTCGGCATCCATCTCTGAGCTCAACGCGTCCTTGCTTCTGATCTCACTTGATTCAACCAGTTCTTCGCTCGCTTCCACTTGCTCAACCATGTTGATTTGCTTTGGCCTTATTGACCAGCTGCATTCTCGGGCGGCTACTTGATCTCCTCGGTGCTCACATTTGCCTAAGATGCCCGGAAACTTGATCGAGTAGTGGTAGACTGACATCGCGCTTTTGAGGTCGTAAAGGGTTGGTCTGCCAATAAGAGCGTTGTAATCGCTCGGGACGTCGATGACTTTGAAAGTTATGAGGATGGTCCTCTTCTCTTCTCCCGTACCAAACTCGACGGATAATCTAACTTGAAACAGAGTCTGCACATATCCGCCGTTGATCCCTCTGATCCTGTCCTCGCACGGCTCAATGTATTCCTTTGGGACTCTCATCCTTCGAAAGGCTGGCAAGTAAATTATGCTTGCGTACGCCCCATGGTCTACAAGGACTCGGTGAGTTCGAATTCCAAGGATGGGCACTGTGATGACTAGGGCGTCTGAGTGGGGATGATCCAGCGGGGCTGCATCTGAGTCGTGAAAGGTGAAAGACGATACAAGCTTGTCCTCTTCTTCTGATTGGTCATCAAAATGAAAAACGTCAGATCTCATGACTTTTGTTTTTTGAATTGAGCTCCTAGCCTCTCTGATCAGGATCTTCCTCTTTCTATTTGAAATTTCTTCCTCAGGTCGGCTCGTATTTATGAAAGTCAATATTTCTCTGGGTGCTCCGGCTCCTGCGGCTGGTGGTGGCGGGGGCTTGTTATTGACTCTTCTCTCCTGTCTGGCTTGATGATTTTTTGAGAATGGTTGTAGGTTCCGATCATCACAGAATTTGATCAGCGCACGAACCAAATCGTGGCACTCCTCTGTATTGTGCCCAATTGATCCATGATACCTACAGAATCTTTTCTTGTCCAGCAGGGAGGGATCTTTTTTGATTGGCCGAGCTTGGGGGAGAATATCCAGGTCTTTGATACTTTCAAAAATTATGGCTGCTGCTACCGAGTAGACCTCATTATACTCTGCTAGGAGGTCTTTGTGTTTGTCTTGCAGGAGCTTTTTGGGCATGATTGTTTGAGAGTTTGTATTTTTGTCGACTTGACGAGCTGGTTTGTGATGCTGTGGGAAGGAGATTATTGGCGCTGACATGTTCTGTTCGGCTGAGATTTGTGACGCGGCCAGAGCGAGGAATTCTTGGAAGGTTTGCGGGTCTTGCTGGTTGTTTACCCATTTGAAGAAGGAATTGTCTGACAATCCGTTCTGAGCCAGGATGAGCAAGGCTTCGTCGCCGCACGGCTGTGATTCTGAAACTTGCTTTGTGAATCTAGCGATGTAGCTTTTCAGTGAATCGTTTGGTTGCTGCACTATGTTGGCAATAGCTCTCTTGGGTGCAACAGTGGTCTTAGAGACCATAAAGTGTCCACGGAATGAGGACCTCAGCTGTGGCCACGAATAGATTGAGTGGCGTGGGAGTGATCGGTACCATCTTAGGGGGACTTCATCTAACGTCATGGAGAACATCCTACATCGGTAGGTATCAGACGCGCCAAGCATGTCCATGTAGTTCTGATAGTGGCTCAAGTGTGAATCGGGGTCACTGCTTCCTTCGTACAGGGCAATTGGGGGGATTTTCAGCTTTCCTTCCAGCGGTTCAGAGAGAATTTGAATAGATAGGGGGGACTCGTCATCACATACGGGGCTGACCGCCATTGGTCATGAGATCGGGTATGTGGGTTGGACCAAGGGGGTGGTTTGCTTGGCTTCCAGCTCGGCAATCCTTTGCTTCAGAAATTTCAACTCCGCCAACTCATCATTTGGCTTGCCTGGGATGCTCACAGCCATGCTTTTGCTGTTGGTCGACCTCACTGGGAGATCCTCCCGTGCTTTGCTGGTTGTCTTTCCGAGCCGGGCAAAGACGTTTTGAGGGGAAGAGAATGTGAGGCGGCGTGCAATGGGAGGTTTGTCGAACCTGCTCTTGGCATTCGGCTCAGCCTCTTCCTCCAGCCTTCTTTTTCCATTTTTCTTTGCTGCCTCCCAGGCCGGATCTGATTCTGCTTGACCTTCCCGAAGGTCAACATTCTTAGGGTTGCAGACCAGAGCTTCAGGTGTTAGGATTGACTTTGCTGCTTTCTTCATCATTTCCTCAAATTCTTTGGCAAAAGCAGGGTGCTGCATGAACGATCTGACCTGTTCTGGGTCGAGCTCGTTCGGGCCCGATTGGACAGTCCTTTCCTGGCGCTCCTTACCAGGATTTCTCCTTGAACTCTCTGAAGGATCCATGATGAAAGGTAGGATGAGCAGAGATTTCTCTTTTTTCTCTTTTTTTTTTTTACCAAACTCAAACACAACGAAGAGCTGAAGTTCAGCTCCTCAGAAAAAATAAAGAATCGGGCAGAAGACAGAGAATCAAAATTCGAAGAGCTGACTGAGCAAGTGGGACTGCAGATCACAAGAGACCTTCTTCTAGCACCATTTTGTTTATTTTAAGAGTAACACAACCAATACAAAACAAAAAATAACAAGTAGAACAACAATCAGATAGCAGAAAACGAGTGGGAAAAAGTGCTTAACTTTTATTCCTCAAAATCAGTTCGGATCGGCCTTAGCCGGACCCTTTTTTATAGGTGTTTCACCTTGAAATACAAGCTTTCTCTCTCTAAAGCTCTCTATGTTTCTCTCTCTCTTGAAAATTGGGGATCCTTCTCTCTCTCTTGGAGATGCTATTTATAGTTTTCCATCAAAACCCTAATTAAACACATGGCACTCTCTCATTGGTCATTCCGAAAATATCTATCCTTGTATCCACCGCCTCAGTACCGACCTCAGACATTTCCGCCGACTTAAAACCGAACTCAAATGTTTCTCAACTCGGACCTATCTGGATTCACTAATCGAATACCGCTGTTGAGCCGAGCTCGCGATGCTCTGGGCGACACCCGGAGCAGGAGTCCGGCAGTCGCGTGCGGCACCTGGCGGGAACCTCAGCTCGGCATGGGGCCGAGCTCGCGATGCTCTGGGCGGCACTCGGCGCAGGAATTCGGCAGTCGCGTGCGGCACCTGGCGGGAACCTCAGCTCGGCATGGGGCCGAGCTCGCGATGCTCTGGGCGGCACTCGCGCAGGAATTCGCCAGTCGCGTGCGACACCTGGCGGGAACCTCAGCTCGGCATGGGGCCGAGCTCGCGATGCTCTGGGCGGCACTCGACGCAGGAATTCGGCAGTCGCGTGCGGCACCTGGCGGGAACCTCAGCTCAGCATGGGGCCGAGCTCGCGATGCCCTGGGGGGCACTTGGCGTAGGAATTTGGCAGTCGCGTACGGCACCTGGCGGTAACCTCACCTCGGCATGGGGCCGAGCTCGCGATGCCCTGGGCGGCACTCGGCGCAGGAATTCGGCAGTCGCGTGCGGCACCTGGCGGGAACCTCAGCTCGGCATGGGGCCGAGCTCGCGATGCTCTGGGCGGTACTCGGCGCAGGCATTCGGCAGATGTTGGGGAGATCGGCACCCGGGACGGAAATTAGCTCGGCATGGTGCCGAGTCTATGAGGCTCTGGACGGCACCCCGGAGCAGGAATTCGGTATGCGAGGAAGAAATTAGCACCCCGGGCGAACCTCAGCTCGGCCTCGCCGGCATTAAGTCGTTCTTTCTGACCCGCAGAGTCCATCCGGCTCGGATCCACTTTCGGGAGATACCGACCATCAACATTCCACTTTGGCTTTGTCCACCTCAATTCCACTTCCCGAGACCACATGCCCGAGGACTAGCCCACTTCGCACCATAAAATGACTCTTCTCCCAACTCGAAGTCAAGCTTGTCTCTTCACATCGGGCTAGCACCTCCTCAATATTTCCAAAACACTTATCAAACGAGTCCCCATATATGAAAAAGTCATCCATGAACACTTTGAGGTATCTATCGATCATATCGGAGAAAATTGAGATCATACACCGTTGGAAAGTCCCCAGACGTTACATAGCCCAAAAGGCATCCGTTGGAAGGCAAAAATCCTAAATGGGCATGTGAATGTCATTTTGGCTTGATCTTCGGGCGCGATGGAAATTTGATAATAGCCCGACAATCCATCCAATAAGCAATGAGATTGGTGGACGACTAGCTTGTCTAACATTTTATCGATGAATGGAAGGGGGAAATGATCCTTCTTTGTAGCCGCATTCAATTTTTGAAAATCGATACACATCCTCCACCCCGTCATCCCCCGTGTTGCCAAAAACCAGCCCTTTTCCTTTTCAATAACGGTAATGCCGCTCTTTTTGGGTACCATGTGAACGGTTCTCACCCACTCGCTCTCGGGAATCACAAACATCAATCCCTCCAAAACAACCTCCGATTCCCGGATTTCACTATCTTTTCAGTATGTGGGTTCAAAGGGGTAACTCCCTTAATAACTCCGGGTTTCCACCCAATAAAATTCTTAAGAACTTTAAGCACTTCAACCGTCCTCTCCTCCTCCTCTCGATTTGAATGGGCAAAGATGATAATCGGCTTGATCTCCTCTTCCTTCAAATAGACACACTTGAGGGGATATGGAGGAGGCTTAAGCTCAGGCTTGTGCCTCCTCTCGACCTCGTTGGAGGCTAACTCGAACAAATCACCGATCCCCTCAAGGTACTCTTCAAGCTCTTTAATCATATCATCAAAAATCTCGACCTCCCCCACCAACAATTTATTGGTGCCCTCAACGACACAATCATAATCTCCTTCACTCACGTCGTTGGCACCTTGACACAGAATGAGCTCGTTGGTATGAACAAGGGGCTCATCATCCTCACAATGATCCTCACTATAGACTTCTCGGACAATATCATCCTCAATGCTCCTATCCTCCATATAAACTCGTTTAACCAAATCTTCGATCATGTACATATATATTCGATCGATAATAGAACTCTTTGAAAGAGAAAGAGAAGTGAGGTCCACGGGGGTGGAATCAAGAGGAGTAAGAACACTCGAAACTAAAAACACCTCCTCTTTCGACGGTGAGATAACCGTATTATCAACCATCCCACACTAATCGAAGATCGCGATCAGAATAGTATGTGAAGGTGGACTTGAGAATTGTCGTGTAATAGCAAATAGATTCGGATCGGGATATGGGGTAGGAGCAATCACCGGGATCGTCGGATGATATGGGCCCACATGAGGAGAAACAACCAGATTATGAGACGGAGGTGGAGCAAAAGACAACATAGCATAATCGGGTCCCGCTTGATATCCATGACCCCCATACACGTCCTCCTAATGAACATCGACAAATGGAACGAGGGAAGTGAAGAGAAAAACTTGGTATCATGACCACACGTTCCACACCATGCACATCCCACAAAAGGTTTGTTAACATCCCCCATAGTGCGGATGGGGGGCCACTTGCAACAATGGAGCTCGGACCGCCAAAAAACTTATAAACTTCGTGATCTTTAGCGGATAGGGTTATGCACATCCCAAAATTGAGATTCAAAGTAGGAGGACCTCCAGACGGGCCGAGATTCCCAAAGATACCATTATGCATGTTCGGACAATGCTCTGGAATGCCATTACCGCCATACGAGGTGGGAATCGGATATTGACCACCAACGAACCCATTCGGACTAAAGCCTCCATTATACATGATTGTGCATTGATTGGGCGCAATATAACCACCATATGGTCCGGATGTCGAATTATGCATATTCGGGAAGTGATTAGGAGCATCATATCCTCCATACGGACCATTCGTACCCGAAGATCCATCTCAAAGTCAAGATGATCCAAGACCCAATCTATGATCTAGACGTGTCACTCATCTAGATTCCATAGCCAATTCTTAAGATCTAACACGAATTCAAGGTGCTAAGACAAAAAGCATAAAAATGAAGAAAATGCATGAAACATATGAGATTGCGTGAAATTAAATGATCTAGGTATCGATTTATGATCTAGATGTGTCACTCAACTAGATTCCATAGATGATTCACAACTGTCACGCGGGTGACCCAGGTTTGATCCCCGGCAACGGCGCCATTTTGAAGTGTAGTCTTTGGAGGTTTTGAAAGTATAAGGTTCATTTGGCTTGGTATTATCGGAGATTGACTCGATTGAATGTTTCGAGGTGTTTCAAGCTTTGAAACGTAAAGGAAAATGAAAATAAAGCAAATAACCTATCTAACCTATCCTATAAATTAAAATAGCAAGTGGGTAAAATGCCTCAGTCGTATGCTTTCAATTAAAATGCAAGCAAATAAATAAAACAAGCAAAAACAAGCATGTTTCACCAATTACAAGCATGCATGCACAAGATACAAACAAGCTTGCATGTACATAAAAACTTCAATAATGAAAAATCACTAAAATTGAGAGGATAAATAGCAACAACAATGAATATTAATGTTAAAGTTTGAAACTTTACGTGAAATAACAAGCATCAAGCAATAGATCTAGGATTTAAGCCAAAATAATGCATGAAAATTAAATTGCAAATAAAGCATAGGAAAAACTCTAAATAAAAATGATCAAGGACTCGATCTATAACCTAGATGTGTCACTCATCAAGATTCTATAGTCAATTTACAAGATCAAGCAAGAAATCAAAGAGCCAAGGCAAAAAGCATAAATTGAAGAACAAGCATGGAATTGAAGAACAAAGCATTAAATTAAAAGAAAGCTTACTTGTATTAAAAGAGAAGAGTACAAGCTTGAATTAAATTGCATCAAAGTAAAAATCCAAGGGAGGTAAAATGCCAGAAATCTTCGTCCTCGATGTTCCATTCCTCGAAAGGTACAATGCCAAAAATCTCTTTCATGCATTGGTCCACTGAGTCGAGGTAAGAACAGTCGGGTTCCATCGAATGTGAAGGAACGCTTTGAATCTCTTTAAGTGAAAACATGACTGATTCGTCAAACACTGAAAGTTTCATTTTTCCTCAGCCCACGTCGATCAAGGTATATAATGTTGCCATGAATGGTATACCCAAAAGAATGGTATGCTCTTTGCTCAATTTTGCAACTTCTCCGACATCCAATATCACAAAGTCCACGAGAACTACTAAGGAGCTGACTTCTACCTGGTGTGACCTAAATATGCTAACCTGGATTGGGGTAGACTTGACCTAGGAACAATGGGGAGGGGCCCAATGGCCTGACCCTTTATATCCTCGTGAGGCTGGGAGATGGCTTTTCAGAGGAGATCAGGAAAGTAGATAGAGATGAGGAATGAATTATCTCAGTTCAGGAAAATCCTGATCTGACCCCTTTCTTTGGGTGAGATTAAGGTCAAAAGGCTTAGAGTTGGGGAATGACACCCCGACCTGACTCAAGCCCACTGAGAAGGATTACGGGAGAGCAGGCTCGAGGGAGACCAGGCAGTCTGGCTTCCCAGAAAGGGACATGTGGGACCACATGTCATGGTTGTTTGCTGAAAAAGAGAAGAGAAAAGAGAGTTTGAAATTTGCGAAAGATAAGGCGTAAGGGACAGGCTGGGATGAAAAGAATTTTTATCAATTTCACGAGTTAGAGGGCCTATCTCTTCTCGATCATTGAAAAAATCTAAAACAAAGGGTAAGAGGAGTTGAGAGAGATAAAGTGCGTTTTCGTTGAGGGTAGAAATTATCTTTAGTAACCGGGGAGACCTGTCTCCCACGGTCAGAGGTTCTTGAGGGGGCAGCTTTCAATGGGCTTTGGAGGAAAACCCCAATCTCCAGAGCAGTGTACGAATATGAACTTCTTCCTCCATGCCTTGTTGGAAGAAGGGATCCCATGTAAAAACTGAACTCCAGGTCTAGAGCTCACGTAAAAGCAGCCGGGAGGAGAGATCTTGGCTTGATAGAGTTGTTAAAAGGTGTTAGCCATAGGGTCCAGACTAGCATATCGCATGGCCAGATTATAACCTACGATAATTCGGAAAGAGTTGGGGGTGAATTGGAAAACAGGAATTTTATATAGGCTGGCAATCTCTAACATCAAGGGGTTTACATGGAGGCGGAAGCCCGCCTGAAATTGGTCGGCGTAAAAAGTTAGTTGGTCAGACATCGCTTGACATGCCAGGATTCCTAGCGGAGAGCTGATTAGATCAAACTCTTCGGGGATTTGGTATTTAGAGCGAAGCTCCTCAACGGATTTATCGCTGAGGACGGAGAAGATTTTAGGATGGTTCGGGATAGGCGGCGAATAATCAAAAGACGACGGCGAGGAAGCGGCGGCCATCGTAGCCGCCGAACTGGAAGATGGTGAGGGGGATGATGCCACCGGAGAAGGAGGCAGATAAGAACGGACAGGAGGAGAGTCGGTAAAAGAAGATGACACTAAAATTATTGGAAAAGTAATATGAGATCGGAGAAGTACCTGTTGATGGAGGTGATCGAAAAATAATAAACTGAGATTATACTGAATCGCCGAGGAGAAAAGTTGAGATCGAAAGCGTTTGCAAAGTTGAAAAGATGAAAAGTGAGGAAAAAAGTAAAGACAGCGAGAATAAGAGAGGTTATTTTCAAAAAAATGGAAATCGAGTAAAAAGCGAGATCTTGATTGGATTTCTGCATTTAATTCTTGTCAGATGAACAATGCTCTAGGTGGTGAGCTAGAACACCAACAGTTACTGGGTAAGGTAGACGCTCCTGACCAGTCAGCATGTACAACACTCGAAGATCCGTGTGAATATGGTAACCTTTCCTGGATATGGACCGTTACCAATAATCCCAATGATTAGCCCTGGTCTAAAGGCGGATTATTCGGGGTCTGGACAGGTACATAAAACTGGCATTTTTACAGATCTACCACAACCATTTTGGGGGGGGGGGGGGGGGGACGAGTTGATGTGACCTAAATAGGCAGACCTAGATTGGGGTAGACCTGACCTAGGAACAATGGGGAGGGGACCAATGGCCTGGCCCCTCATATCCTCGTGAGGCCGGAAGATGGCTTTCTAGAGGAGATCAGGAAAGTAGATAGAGATGAGGAAGGAGTTATCTCAGTTCAAGAAAATCCATATCTAACCCCTTTCTTCGGGTGAGATTAAAGTTAAAAGGCTTAGAGTTGGGGAATGACACCCCGACCTGACTCTAGCCTACTGAGAAGGATTACGAGAGAGCAGGCTCACGGAAGAACAGGCAGTCTGGCTTCCCAGAAGGGGATATGTAGGACCACATGTCATGGTTGTTTGCATAACGGCACGAGATTCGCGGCCTTTTCTTCCGAGATCCCGGAAGGGGTCCCCACTAGGGAAAGTTATAAATAGCTCAGCCCCAAGGCTGAGAGAGGTATGACATTCTTACGCATTCCTTGCATTGCTTACTGAGAAATACAATACGCTTACCTGACTTAAGCATCGGAGAGGTTTCCACCGGAAAGCCTCCGGTGGTCCTTTTCTAACATGTTTGTATGTGCAGGTCAGGCGAAGGTTTGTTCTCAAGAGTGGTTAGATTTTTGGGTGAAACACTACCAAAACGTCTTGGACTACTCCCAGAGGATATCGCACTGATCGGTCAGCTAACTGAAGTCTCAAGCTCATTGGTCTCATCTCTCCAAGGTTTAACAGTTTGTAAAGGGCGTAGGGCATCAATTTGATCCCTGCCCCTAAATCAAGCATTCCACGAGCCTTTTTTCCATCCCCGAGAGTTATCCTGATGCAAAAACTCCTGGGATTGCTTACTTTTGGTGGTAGTGGTTAATGGAAAATTGCATCACTTCTTCTGATAACACTAGTCTCTCGTTTGCCTCTAGCTTTCTCTCCTTTGATGCTATTCTTTGGAAAATTTCACCTATCCCGGCATCACTTTGATCACATCAAATAGTGGTAAGTTTACGTTCACGTTAAATGGTACAGAGTCTCGGATGACTCGTTGCTGCTTGAGAATGTTGAAATTCCTCTGTGTAGGAATAGTATCCGACCGGATACCTTCTCTAGTCCGATCGGACTTCTCCTTTTGTCCTCCGGTCTGATCGAAATTTTGCTCCATCCGATCGGATAAATCTTTTTGTCCTCCGGTCTGATCAGAACTTTGTTCTGTCTGATCGGATAAATCTTCCTGTCCTCTGGTCCGATCAGAATTTTGTTTCATCCGATCGGACAAATATTTCTATCCTCCAGTCCGATCGGATTGTTGCCCTGTCCGATCGGATCTCTTGGCTGATTTTCCCTTCAAAATACGTTTGTTATCGTCATCCTCCCCTTCTGTCACTCCGATTCCGTTATCGACCTTCTTGCCTCCCAGTAGCACATGTATGGCCATTGACTGCTTGGCCTTGATTGGGAATCTTTGTGGGGTCGGCTCCGAGTTTCACTACAGATGCAAAATGTTGCCCTATCATCATCTCCAACTTGTCCATTTGTTTCTTCATTCGATTATTTTCCTCGATGGTTCGAAGAGTCTCTTCTCGATTGCGTAACATTTCAATCTCTTGACTTTGTCTCTAAAGTTGCAACTCTTCGTCAGAATCTTGGGCTAGTGGAGCTTGTTGTTGTTGTTGTGGAGCTTGATATTGTTGTTGGACTGGTTGACTTTGCCTCTGCGGAAAACGTTATTGATAAGTACCTTGTCCTTTGTTCTTATAGGAATTGTAATTACTCGGTCCTCCTTGTCTTTTGTTCGGGGGTGGTGATGCTAGGTATTGAGGGTACGTTTGTTTAGGCACTGATACATAATTGGGACTCCCCGGCCCATACCTGAGATTCGGATGGTCTCGGAGAACTGGATTGTACGAGTTGTAAGTTTTAGTGAACTTTTGACCAAATTTATTGTTAAGTTGGAGTTCTTGCACGGTGTTCACCTCTTCGTCCTCATCTTTATCAAACGTCACGTCACACACGTTGGCTCAATGTCCAAATACTGCACAAATCTGACATGTTTCGTGTGATGGTTGTGTCATTTTCTTCTCGTGTGTCATCATTCCTGTCAATAATGCAACTTCTTTCATGAACTATAGATCGATCTTCAGTTGGTTTTCTCTTGACAGTACGAGACAAGCTCCTCAAGTTTGCTACTCTCCCCTTTAGATGCCGATACCTCATTTACTCTAATTTTCCTTGGTCTGGAACTCGTTTTCCTTGATTTTTCACCTAAAAGCTCGAACAAATCCCATGCCTCCGTCGCAGTTAAGTCTCCAAAATTGCCGACTTTGTTCTCAACTTGTTGCTTAAAATTTGGCAACCATTCTTCATGGAAATAGTTGTTGACCAATTCGGGGTTGTTGTTGTGGTGCGGGCATGCTTGTGGAAGTCCTTTGTAGCATTTCCACGATTCGTGGAATGATTCACCATCCATTTGCTCGAAATTAGTGATTTCTCTCCT
Organism: Phtheirospermum japonicum; assembly: GCA_014905375.1. Lineage (NCBI taxonomy): Eukaryota > Viridiplantae > Streptophyta > Magnoliopsida > Lamiales > Orobanchaceae > Phtheirospermum > Phtheirospermum japonicum. The sequence goes on along the minus strand of BMAC01000098.1, from coordinate 793,237 downwards.
TAGTTTGGCCTGCCATTTCCAACATGATTATCTATGAATCTCTGATTTGCCCATGCGTTGAAGGCTCGAACTTTGTCTTGGTTTTGGAAATATTATGGCATTTGATCGATTGGTTATTTTGGCCACATAACTCGGTGGTCATCATAGGTTTGTGGTACCCTGTTGTGCGCCATATGACTAACATGTTCAAGGAATCCATGTCTTCTTGGTTCTTCATCAGGATTATGCTCTTGATTTTTAATTTGAGAAAATGCTTGTGCATCTTCATCCTGGATATCATTCAGTGGATTTTGATTTTGATTTTGCATGTCATCTTCGGGGGGCATGCCATATGGTTGATCGTGAGGAGGGGTGCGATTGTCTTGCCCTCTCCCTCGACCGTTTGTTCTTCCTCCTCTCCCTCCGTTTCCTCAGCCGCCATTAGGTGGATTTTTCGACATGATGGCTTGAGTTGCTTCGGATTGATTCCCGTTGAGGAAAGGAAAAAGTCGCCTTGGTATTCCTACTCGTTCGATGTTATCTATAAATGGCATAAGTTCACTTCCGAGGCCTCTACGACCTTGCATCAACAACAAATCACCTCAATGCATCGAGTGGTAAACCAAAAACTAAAATGAATGTACCAAACATAAAATTTAATACGAATAAACGTCCTTAACACCTTTGACACTCCCCGAAAACGACACTAAATCTTGATCCGAACTTTTTTGTTTCAAAATTAAGTCGAAGTTAAGCTATGCACATCTGTGTTTGAAAATAATTTAGTACGCCCGTAAGAGAATGGGGTAACTCGTAAACTAGCAAGTTAAACCGGGTCGATTCTCTCGAGGAGTGGAAATATGGAGTCAACGATGTTTATTATACTAAAATCACAAGTTCTAGTTCTAAACACACGATCAAGGGGGTGTTGTTTTGAAAACTTTGGAGGAACTTAATTTGAGAAAACTTGATTTGAAACTTATCTTTCTACGAGGGTGTCAACCTCTTCGCAATAGTTATTTAATTGTTTCACGAATTCAACTATTAACTATTCTAACTCGAACTAAGACTGTTCCGCCAAGTATCATTCAATATTTCATCAAACAATAGATATGCATTTTACAAGTGTTAATCGAAAGAAATTCTAATTAGGATAAATCTACCAAAACATGCAAATCACAATAATGAGGATCAACTAGTTAATGCAAAACAAATCTTCAAAAAAATCATTCATAAGAATTCAATCATAAACGATTCAACGAAATATCCAAACACCATATCACAAGATCATTATCTAAACAAGAATTACCAATATGATATCAAAACAAATTAATAACATCAAGGTTTAGAGTTTACTAAATTCCGAGAAAATACTATCCACGATACTGCGATGAATCATTGCTAACTCCAGCTATTCCGGGAATGAGATGAACCTCTCTGAATTCTGGAAGCTTGTCACGAGCCTCCGACTCTAGCGGTTGTCACGAACCAATCGAACTTCTATATATTTTTTCCATAAGGGCTCTAAGTCAAAGGTAAGAGAAAGTTGTCAATTCTCTCTTCCAATGGTATAGGATCCAGTCTAGGGATGAAAGGATGGGTTTCCATTGAGATATTCTGAGTTTTAAAGACTCGAGAGCTGTTTCGTAACTGAAGAATCCCAAAAATCTGCATTTGTAACGTATATGTTCGATCGGATTGTTCATGAGTCCGATCGGATGAATTTTTTTGTCTTCTTGTCCGATCGGACATAGCACTTATCCGACCGGTGCGTGTTTTGAAGGTAAATCCATTCCGTTATGGAGTTCATTCGATCGGACAAGTGTTCTTTTGGCTGTTTTGAGTGTTGAATCCTCTGTCTTCATCTCCCGGGTTTGTCAAATGATTTAGCTGAAAGAGAAAAATAGGAAGATGGTTCAAAAGGACCAATTATTGATTCAAAAGTCTAAAAGTTAAGCAAAAAGCCAAAGAATGCAAAATCATGCAAAATATCTTACTCTTAACCTGAAAAAGACGGGAAAAAGACTCAAAAATGACTCAAAATATGTACAAAAGCTTACAAAAATGTACGAATCAATCCTCATAAACATTCTCAAAAACACATAATTCCATATCCGGGCAAATGGGAGGGGGATCATATTCCTTCTCTATTATCTCTTCTACCATCTCAGTCTCTATCACGCCCCATTTTCGAAAAGTGTAAAACCTGATTTTTCATAATTAAAAATCATAGCCATGAATCGAATGTCAGGTTAGGGAAAACAAGGCCAATAGTGTTGTTTTATTAGGGTTCTTGAATTTGGAAGGGTAAAATTGGAGTTTTGATAAATTGGAGGCTCAATTGAATAAGTTCGGAAGCTTTGGGGCCAATTAGATAAATATGAGGGCTGAAATTGGAGTTTGGATAAGATTGGTGACTCAATTGAACAAGGGTAAAAGTCTTGGGGGTCAATTGAAATGGATGGCAAAAATCCTAGGTCAATTTGCAATAACTTGGAAATGGAGAAATTAAAACCCTCCTTGGCCCCAAATTACATTCGGCCCGTCTCTTTTCCTTCTTTCATTTCTCTCCTCTTCGGCCAAACAGAAAACGGCGCAGCAATCGGGCGATTGGCGAAGGCGGCGAACGGCGACCCGTGGCGGCGGTGTGACGGCGACGCTCCAATCGGCCGGCAATTTCTCCGCCTTCTCCGAAGTCAGAATCGGCAAGGGCGCAGCACTTCTTCGGGCCATAGAGGAGTTCGCTTGGACCCACGTCGGGCCGGTCGGTTCTTCTGGGGGTAGGGGTTTCTGGCCGCCTCCGCGGACCTCGGCGCGGGTGAGGGTGGACGCAGTGCCGCGGCGCTGTTGGTGAGGTGACTCGGCGGCAGCATTTTCCGGAGGTTACTCCACTCGGTGGGGCCAGGTTGGTTGGGGGTGGCGTGGATGACGTGGTCTCGATCGGGCCGTGGCGGTGTGACGGCTCAAGAGACGGCTTCTTCTCCTCCGTCGACGGTGACTCACAACGGACGTTGACGGAGGTGGTGAGAACAGACGGTCGTTACTCGTATTTCAGTTGTAGGGTGCGGTTTAGTTTTTGGCCGGAGTTGATTGAAGCTTCGGACGGTGGTGGATAGCGTGGGCCTGGACTTCGGGCTGCGAGTGATTTGGGCAGGGCTAAAACCGTCGAACAATCGCAGTGGTCTCCGGCCGAGTAAGTTGTCCGTGGGTGACAATGGAGGATGTGGGTTTTCGGGTTTCGAATTTGGTGGCTATCGATTCGGACGACGGTCAGATTTTGAATCGGGCTGTGTTGGGGACTGTGGTTTTTGGTCGGAAAACGGGTTGTGGTGGTGATGGTTTGGACGTGTTCGCGGTCTGGAAGCTGCCGGGAAAGTTTATGGTTTGTGGTGGTTCGAAATGGTCGTGGTGGCAGCACGACGACGAGGCCCGACCTTGGGCCCGTTCGCGCAGCTGGTAGTGGGGGGTTCGACTTCGGGTTTGACTCGGCAGTCGTTGACTAAGATGGGTTCTTGAAGAATTGTTTTGAAAAAGAAACAAGATGGATCTTTTACCTATTGCTTGATGTATGTAGAAAAACCGAATGTTGGTAGGTGTTGAAAGTTGGAAGTGTGGGTTGAGTTGTTTGTGGTGGAGTGTGTAATGTGTGGCTGCAAAATATGTTGAAAGTGTGGATGTTGGGGATAAGGTTTTGGTATATAAATCAAGACAAAACAATTAAATAAAAGAATTCATTTTTGTTTTGAAATATTAGAGTTGTGGTGGGCTTGGGCCAAGTTATAAGGTTTGGATTGGGCTTGGGTTAGGATTTTGTAAACAAAATAATATTATTGAAATTGGGCCTTAGTAACATAAAATAATAAAAATAATATTGTTTAAATTTGGTTTTGGTAAAAAAAAAATAGAATAAAATAAAAATAATGTAATTGGATTTGAATAAAAGGGCTTATTGGACTAGAAATAATAACTATAAAATTAAAATTAAAATAAAATAAAAAGAAAAATTGGGCTCAATAAAATGAAAACTTGGGCGTTACAGTCTCAAGTTTGAACAAAGATTCGAGTGGCACAAGAAAAGGCTCGGCCATCTCAACATCTCTCAAATCCGGCATCACTTCATCATCCTCACAAAGAGCAAGTAAGCTCAATTTTCTAACACCCATTGGAATCTCCAACATCAACACCCTACGCTCTTGTCCAAAACTTCATAAAAAAAGCATAAGAGGGGTGATGCGTTCAACCAAATCCCTAATCTCAACCTCCTTATACACCTCTCCCAAATGAGTGTTCAAGCTTGAATTACCAACACCCAAGGCGGGCTCCACCAAATCAAATATAGGCACCTCGTATAAATAAAGTCGGTTTACCTCATCACGAGCTTCACGAACTTTTATCGGTGAAATAGGTATGGTGTGATGATTGTAGTATGGATTGTTACACGAAGGGGACAAGGGATAGTAATCATAGCTCATATTATAAGAATATGATTCGCTAGGATCATATGAATCATTATATCTCGAATCATGATATTCATTAAGAGGAACACAATGCTTGGAACTCGGATCATAGTAATTTGATGTAGGTAGATCAAATGGTTCGTAGCTCAAAGAATAGGAATTGGGTGGAGCCTACGAATCATGGCTCTCACTAAAAGAATTGGAGGTGAGTGGGGTGTATGAGGGGTCAAAGCCCGGATTATAAAGCTTTTCAAGCGGGGCATAAGATTCGTTAAAGATCAAATGATAGGAATCATGTGGTGGGGCGTGAGGGCCAAAATATGGATCGTAGTGATTAGGTGGAGTATATGAGTCATTTTGGTTTGAATCGTATGAAGCTGGAGACGGGGACCATTGATCGCTCCATTGATGATCTGAAGGTTCAGATTAAGGGGAATAATACCTAAGAACCGATCGTAAACTTCTTCCCATATTTTCAATGAGTCGGGCCTAAATTTGTCAACCATATTCTTTCCCGATCCTTTAACGTGCAGATGAAAAGTCGCATCATCACTTGATACTTCATAAGGCCTTGAAGAGGGAAAGTTTGGGTGATGGTATCGTACTCGCGAATGAACTTAAGAGGATTCTCGCTTGGGAGACCATGGGAAATCGGAAGTTGTTCAGAGTAAAAATCATCAAGATCGTACTCCCACATCGTGGGGCTCAATGGAATGGCCGGTTGAGGGGCACAATAAGTGTATGGATTACCATACAATGGAGACGCTTAATAGTTCGACATTCTCTCTTTTTATTGGAAATGGTTTGTTGAATATTGGGTCTCAAGGGATGCGTTTGAGGTCGTTGAGGTACCTTGCAATCACAACACTCAACACATGATATTATATGTACTGATGGAAGATAACAAAAACAAATAAAATGAAAAATCACAAACAAGCATTATGAACAAACTAACAAGTAAAAACACAAACAAAGATCACGAAGAGCAAACACAAAAATCACAACCTTTAGCCTTCCCCGACAATGGCACCAAATTTTGAATCAAACTTTTTTGCAATTATGTTTTATTTTAGAAAAGTTCACCCGCAAGAGAACGGAGCAATTGTAAGTGGAAAGCTTGACTCGAGTCGAATCTCTCAAGGAAGACTAATCGTAAGCAATCTTCGTGTTTGATTCACAAATGAGAAAATAAGAAAAAATCTATGCTAAATACGTGATCATGTTTAGTTTTTAAAGTTGTAATATATAAGTTGGTGATTTAAATAATGAGAAACAAAATCAACAACTTTGAAAATACTAAAAAAAATGGGGGTCTAGTCTCTAGAAACATCTCCACGATCAATTGATATTTGATCGAACACTTAATCTACGAGTTGGGGTTGTCAATACCAAATTGTAAATCAAACACCCAACAATACCAACTGATGGTTATAAAATCATCTAAACACTTGACCCATGAATTCTAAACAACAATCATCAAGAAATACAGTAATTTAAACTTAACGCAAGCATGAGCATGATTAAATAGATAGAAAAGCTTCAAAGAAGACAACAATGGAAAACTAGCTTTGAATAAAAACAATTATTATCATATGAATTTCTAACAATTATATAACATAAACCCATGAGATACACAAGAAAAACAACTACGAATCAAGAACATCACAAACCCAAAAAGGAAACTCATAATCAAAGCAAACAAGAAATTAGGATAATAAAAGAAAGGAAATGAAAGCTTACTAATAAAAAATGGAGAGTTTCATCATTCAAACAAGGAAATACACGAATTGAGACTAAACTACATCTATCATCATAGCAACGATCAAGAATCCATATCATATTAAAAACTAAAAAGCTAAAATTGGGTGAATAAAGTGAAGAGAAATGAAGAGAAAATAAGTACATCATTGGGCATCTACACCCTATGGAGGTTCAAAAGCTTTGATTTCTATGAAGGAAGGTTATATTTATAGGGGTGAAAGTGTGGGCAAAATAGTCATTTTGACCAAATTGGCCAAAAATGGTCTGACCACCGATGCTGGAAAATGGCCCCATCGATGGCACGTCGATTGGGCATTGACGATGCGTCAATTGGGCTTCGATGGAGCGTCGATCGATGGTTGTGCTTTGTGGGTCTGAGTCGTGTTTTGTTCAAATCGAGCATTTTGTGATCCTCGGGAATGCTCTTAGCCTTGATCGATTACCCTAAAACAAAGAAAATCAAAATAACATAAAAATCTACAAAAAGTGAAAGAGAAACATGAAAAACTCTAAATAGACGACAAATGCTAGGAAAATGCAAACTAAGGAAAAAGGGGACAAAACCCGACTAAAGCACACAAGACAAGACACAAAAACATACGAAAATCACACACAAATATATACAAATCACTTCTTAAGAACATTGAAGAAGGGATCTAAGTTTGAGTGGACGGTGGAGGCAGCGGAAGCCTTTGAGAAGTTGAAACAATACTTGGGATAAATACCTTTGTTGACAAAATCCCTGCCCGAGGAGGATTTAATCTTGAATATATTAATGGGGGATATGGCAGTGAGCTCGGTCTTGGTTCGTGAATATGAAGGAGTTCAAAAACCTATTTATTATTTGAGCAGGATGTTGAGAGTTGTAGAACAATGTTATTTAGAGTTGGAGAAAATGATATTTACCTTAATATGTACGACCAGGATGTTGGGACCTCATTTTCTGGGGCACTGGATCAAGGTATGAACTAACTTAGCTTTGAAGCAGGTGTTGAGTAATCCTTTTGCGTCGGGATGACTAGTGAAGTGGGCAGTAGAGATCATTGAGTATTGATTAGTACAAATTTGTCTTGATTTTTATTATTATTTTAGTTTATTTTTCTTATTGTTTTTGGTATAAGTTGGGTAGTTTGAGCTTAATTCGTATATTTGTACTTCTAGCTTATTTTACCGCTTTTTGATCTAAATTGATGCAAATAAGTGATTATTTGTGGTTTTCCACTTTATAGCTAAGTAAACGGAAGAGTTCAGCACGTTAGAGATGAAGTATGATGATCGAGAAGCAAAGATCAAGCTTTCCGGCAAAGAAGTAGCAAGAATTTGAAGCTGCCAGTTTTCTATAACAGTTATTCTACTGGAACCGTTACAGTATCGCTGCGACTGGACAGGGGCATTAACGATAACTTTAACGGTAGCTTCCTACTGCTATCTATAACAGTTACTATCGCTGCCAGAACCGTTGTAGAAGTGCAGAAGTACAAAATGAAGAGTTAGCGATAGCTTTCTATAAGGGTTACCTACCGCTACCTTATCGTTAGCACTACCGTTAAGACTGGACAGAGAAGCTAACGGTAGCTGTTAACGGTAGCTCTTTTTCGTTATGTGCAACCGTTAAGTGCCTAGAAAGTCGGTTTCGTGACTTGTTGCCCAAGATTTCCAAATTCTATAAATACTACACCATAAATCCGAATTTTAAGTTACCTAAGCTATAGTTAGACACTTTAAACTTATTCCTAGGGTTTTTAAGGCCTCTTAGGGGCTGAAAACCCCGATGAGTGTCGAGTTGTTTTCTTAGTTTCTCTTCATAATTTTTAGTTTTAAATCTTTAGTTTTAGGATTAGTTTATATTAATATTTGTTCGTGGATTTCTAAACCAAAACGCTGCAGATCTTCTTAGTTAAATTAGTAAGTAATTATTTCTTTCGCTTTCTTCTTAGTTAAATGCTTTTAATTAGATTAATTAATAATTATTACTTCCATGACGAATCGTTCTTATGATTGTGTTGAGATTGGGATAATGATTTTGTTGATGTTAGTAGGCTAGATCTAATGGGTCTAGAGCCTAGATTCGTTTAGAACCATCAATTGGGTCCTCCCAAGCAATCGTAGAGACGAATCGAAGCTCTAGAACCCTAGTTTTCTTAAATCGTTTAATAAATCTTTTAATTAATAATAATTTCTAGATTTAATTATTCTAATTTAAATTAATCTTAGGTTTTAGATAATTAATTCTTATATTAAATAATCTTTAGTTTAAGTTAATTAGGTCCTAGTTTAGATAATATTTAGATTTAATTAGTTTAACTAGTTTCTAGTTCTTAAAAAAACCAAACAAATTTGCGACCGTGTGTTATTTTTATTTAATTTCTTATTCGTGAAACACAAACATGAAATGAACTTCTGAATCAGCTTTCCTCGAGAGATCGACTTGAGTCAAATTATCAACCTACACGCGATTCCGTACTCTTGCGGGCGAGCTTTTTGAAATTGACAAATTTAATAAAAGTAGGTACAAAAAGTTCGAATAAAAACTTTGGCGCCGTTGCCGGGGAAAGCTATGTAGATTGTAAATTTTGTGTTTGCCCTTCGTGATCTATTTTTATATTTATTTCCTGCGTTTATCTTTAATATTTTATTTTATTTAGAATTTTTCTTTTCGTTTATCTGATACGTTTAATTTTGTGCGTTGAGTGTTGTGTATGCAAGGTACATCCTTTGAAGCCTCGTTTTAACGCCCGGAATTTTTTTTAAAATTAAAATAAACCAAAAATTCAAAAAAAAAAAATAAATAATTTTTTTTTTTTTAAATTCCAAAATAATTAAAAATAAAAAAAGTTTTTGTTTTTAAATTTTGGAAAACCAAAAAAAAATAATTAGTTTTTATATAATTTCCGAAAAACAATAAATATATAAAAATAATTTTAAAATAAAAAAATGTCGAGAAGTCGAGGATTAAATGGTATGACAATCCATTCAATTTTCCTGTTCCTGGACCGGCCATTCCAATAAGCCCTTCGATGAGAGAATACGAGGTAGAAGATTTTTACTACAAGAGATTGCCGGAATTTGGTGGGCATCCGAGCAAGGATCCGGTGGAGTTAATCCAAGATTACGAAGACGTCACCCGGACTTTTCCTCTTCTCGGCCTTAGAAGAGAGAAAACTAGGAGGCGACACTTTATGCGGAAACTACATGGAAAATCACGACAATGGTTGGTGCATTTGGAGTCTGATTCCTTGCCAACGTGGGAGGACGTGTACGAAAAATTCATGTTGAAGTTTTACACTCCTAGATGGCAACAATGCTACTCAAGCCAAGACGACGTTCTGTATGCCCCACACATTTATGATGACGAGACTTATGCTTCTTACAACCAACTCCCATACTATCCTAGCTGTGTAGAATACGAGCAAGACAATCAATTTTTGGCGCAGCAAGAGGATCAAGAAGCTGAGACCATGAGTTTTCAAGACGAACTCGAAGATGACCCTTTTGAGTCTATGAATCAAAGTATGGCTAATATGGAGAGGTCGTGTGCCCAAATAATGACTTCTTTGGAGAAATTGTCTAACGAGGGGACTGAGGTACCTATTCTTGATGTTGTGGAGCCCATCGTAGAGGTAGATAATCCAAGCCCAAGTACTTGTTTCGTGGAGGAACGTAAAGATGATGTTATGGAAAATTTGGATGAATTTGTTCCTCTTGTGCATGTTGATGTCGTGTTGGGTGATGATGTAAGGATGTTGCCGTTGGAGAGTCCGGATGTTGATGTATAAATGAGCTTAGTTTATTTTTGCGTAGATGAAGGCGACGTGGTACCAATTTTAGAGAATGTGATTGTTGAGCCCCATGTCATGCCGATAGCGATTCCGGTGGATGCTGCGAAATCAAGTTTAATTGAGGATGATGTAGGGGATGAGACGATTTTAGTAGATGAATTTACTCCTCTTGAACTGGATGGTGTAGACGACATCGCCGAAATTTTCAATCGGGAGGCAATAATTTTGGGGATAAAAGCAAACGACGTTGCTGTGGATGATATAAATTTTGATGAATTGTTAGAGGAGGAAGTTATGCCACATGAACCGTTAATGGATTTTAATTTTGACGTGGTGGACGAACTAATCAAGGAGGATGCGAAGGCCAAGTCTATTTTTGAGCCACCCAAACTTTCAACAATTTAGAGATGGAGATGGTGGATGATAAAGTAAAGGAAAATGGATTGGAGGATGATATATTCTTATGTTCGATGGATTTCTTCATATTACCAAAGGTTGTGAATCACCATGTGCCCGAATTTGTTGTTGATATGTTCATGGTGATAGACTATTCGCTTTTTCACCCACCGAAGCAAATTGGAATTTTTGTTCTACGAATTGCTTACCATGCTCGCCTTGGAGGAATACATTTCCTATGCTTACTGTTGGAGAACACTAAGGTGGGGCACGATAATCACCTTTTCTTAGAAACGTTCGTAGAAGGCGTCAACCTTTCGACGTTAAACAAGCGCTTCTTGGGAGGAAACCCAAGAATTGGTTTTCTTTTCTTTTTCCTTAAAGTTTTTCTAGTTAGTTTATTTTTGTTTGTTTGTTTTTTCTTTTTAGGTTTTTCTTCAAGACATTTTCGATCACGAGATTCAAGACGAAAGATGATTGCACAAGCGCTTTTTGGGGTCGCTCGACTATTTTTCAGGGACGTTCCCTTACTCATTTCCTCATTTGATTTGCTTTTCTTTATATTTAGGGCAATCAGGAGATTTCCGGATTTTTAGAGTGGGGGTTGGTTGAATTGTGATTTATATTTGAAAATTTTGTGCAAATTTTAAAAAAATTGTGGGTTTGTAGTGCTAAAGTTTACGTGATTAATCATTATTTCTGTGCTGAATTGTGTTTGTATGGCATGCCTGTCAAAGTTAGCTAAGTATGATTTGAGGTTCTAGTCTTTTTAGCGTGCATAAGTGCATAAAATTTTCAAAATTTATTATTTATTATAAAATGGTACTTGTACGCAATTAATTTCGCAAAACCTTAAAAGCAACGTCAATTCAAAACTTTTTCATGCAAAAAGCCAGTGAGTAGCCTGAGCGATTATCTTCTTTGCATGTGCTTGAATGAGTTCTGTTTTGATATCTCTTTGAAACTGCTACGTGTAGTTGAATTTGAAAATGAGGTTAAGGCACAAATAAATCCTATTCCGGCCATATCCATATATTTTTAGCCACTATAAATTCCGAACGAGCTAATCACAGCCAAATAATCCATTTCCTTTAGCCATGAGTGATCATTGAGTCGACTCCTGCAACTATTAAAAGTGTGGGGTAGGAGGAGGTCGTTATTTTTATTGGTTATTAGAGTTTTGGAAATTTTATTAAGGATTTTATAAACTTTTGTAATTAAGGACCACCATCCGAAAAAAATGAGAAGAAAAGAAAAAAAAAGGAAAAGGAAAAGATCCTATAAAAATAGAAAAGGGACAAAATAAAAAGAAAAGAATAAAAGAAGGATGGTGAGTCTAGTTGAATTGTGTTAGTCATTGCCTACGCGCTAATGAAGGCTTGTGTTTTATTGTTTATTTTCTTATGAAACCTAATGTTTTAAGGGCAAAAGAGTTGTGAAATAAAAGAAGCACATTATAATCTTCAATTGTGTCTAAGTGGTTTGAGCAAAAGTCGGTTTTAGAGTTACGAGTTGGGAAATAGCCTAAGTTTAAAAGCTACGTTATGAGTGTTTAGTGAGGTTTTTTATTTTTGAACGAGGTGAAGCACTTTGATTCGTGATTAGAATAGGTTTGGTGAGTTATTGATCACGTTAGATCGTGAGTTAGCCACATGACTCATATATTCCACACCCGTCCAAAGAGCCTTACATTACAACCCGAAAAGACCTTTTCCGATTCTTTGTTGATAACACACTTAATTTGCGATTGAAAAGAGATTGATTTTCGGTTCTTACATAATGTGCATTTATTTGTATGATTTGAGTGTATACACGTCCTATGCAGAAAATACTTGAGTGCTTTGAGCGTACATCCCTGTATATTACCCTTTGTGAGGATGCATGAATTTGATTTTGAAGCGACAATGTAATAAGGGTGGAGTGTTTGAAGTTGCGTGACTTGTATCTATATTTTCAAAGTTATCTATGTAGCACGACATGACTCATTGCTTGAATTTATTCTCAGTTTGGTTATTTTTTGAATCTATCGTTTGTTCGAGGATGAACAAACCAATAAAGTGTGGGGTAGTTGATTAGTACTAATTTGTCTTTGTTTTTATTAGTATTTTAGTTTATTTTTCTTATTTTTTTTGGTATAATTTGGGTAGTTTGAGCTTAGTTCGTATATTTGTACTTCCATCTTATTTTACCGCTTTTTGATATAGATTGATGCAAATAAGTGATTATTTGTGGTTTTTCACTTTATAGCTAAGTAACTGAAAGAGTTCAGCACGTTAGAGATGAAGTATGATGATCGAGAAGCAAAGATCGAGCTTTCCGGCGAAGAAGTAGCAAGAATTTGAAGCTGCCAGTTTTCTATAATGGTTATTCTACTGGAACCGTTATAGTATCGCTGAGACTGGACAGAGGCATTAACGATAGCTTTAACGGTAGCTTCCTACCACTAGTAGCTACCGCTATCTATAACGGTTACTTTCGCTGCCCAGAACCGTTGTCGAAGTGCAGAAGTACAAAAATGAAGAGTTAGCGATAGCTTTCTATAAGGGTTACCTACCGCTACCTTATCGTTAACGCTACCGTTAAGACTGGACAAAGAAGCTAACGGTAGCTGTTAACGGTAGCTCCTTACCGTTAAGTGCAACTATTAAGTGCCCAGAAAGTCGGTTTCGTGACTTGTTGCCCAAAATTTCCAAATTCTATAAATACTACCCCATAAATCCGAATATTTAAGTTACCTAAGCTATAGTTAGACACTTTAAACTTATTCCTAGGGTTTTTAAGGCCTCTTAGGGGCTGACAACCCGGACGAGTGCCGAATTATTTTCTTAGTTTCTCTTCATAATTTTTAGTTTTAAATCTCTAGTTTTAGGATTAGTTTAGAATAATATTTGTTCATGGATTTCTACAACAAAACGCTGCCGATCTTCTCAGTTAAATTAGTAAGTAATTATTTATGTCGCTTTCTTCTTAGTTACATGCTTTTAATTAGTTTAATTAATAATTATTGCTTCCCTGACGAATCATTCTTGTGATTCAATTGGGTCTTCCCAATTTATCGTGGAGACGAATCGAAGCTCTAGAACCCTAATTTTCTTAAATCATTTAATAAATCTTTTAATTAATAATAATTTATAGATTTAATTGTTCTTAGTTAAATCAATCTTAGGTTTTAGATAATTAATTCTTAGATTAAATAATATTTAGTTTAAATTAATTAGGTCCTAGTTTAGATAATATTTAGATTTAATTAGTTTAACTAGTTTCTAATTCTTAAATCAACCAAACAAATTTGCGATCGTGTGTTATTTTTATTTAATTTCTTATTCGTGAAACGCAAACATGAAACGAACTTCCGAATCAGCTTTCCTCGACAGATCGACTTGAGTCAACTTATCAACCTACATGCGATCCCGTACTCTTGCGGGCGAGCTTTTTAAAATTGGAAAATTTAATAAAAGTAGGTACAAAAAGTTCGAATCAAGTATGAAATTTTTTATGAATAATATACGGTGATAAAGACGCATGTGTTAGCATATTTCTTGTAGGAGATGATGTGGGTAGGGGAGGCGGAGGTAGGGGAGAAGGCATGGTTGGTTCATGTGGATGGATCAACTATCGCGAGTGGGGCTTGAGTCGGGTGTTTTTTATCTAGTCCAGAAGGAGAAAACTTATACTATGCTATAGAGCTAGGGTTTAAGGTTTTGAATAATGACGCGGAGTATGAGGCATTGGTGCAGGGTATGAAAATAGCGAGCGACCGGAAGGTAGGTCATCTATGGGCATAACAAATTCTGAGTTTGTGGTGTGCCAGTACAATGGGTTTTTTGAGTCAATGAAGGAATGTATGCAGAAGTAATTAAAAATACTGATATACATGGCAATGCAATTTAATTATTTTAAATATGAACACTTATTCAGGTCGGAGAATGTGTGGGCTGATTAGCATGCCATGATAGAAGTTGCATTGGGGGACTGTCATATGCAAACAATAACTTTAAGGGAAAAAAATTCTTTACCACCTGTACTTGTAGCGTTTTTATGGTTTTCAACCTAATGTTTTCTTTGTTGTTATTAACAACCCAAAGTATGCGGGTTTCACTCTTTGCAACCATCAGGCAATTTTTCATTCAAAAATGATTGAACCGAAGTACGTAAGCCTCATGCCTCATCACCAATTATTATGTTGGGCAATGTTTTCATGTTTTTAGAATGAGGCATGAGGTTTACGTGCTTCGATTCAACCATTTTTTGAATGAAAAATAGCTTGAAGGTTGCAAAGAGCAAAACCTGCATACTTTGGGTTGTTAATAGCAACAAAAAAATATTAGGTTGCAAACCATAAAAACGCTACAAGTACAGGTGGCAAAGAGTTTTTTTTCCTAACTTTAATAGAAATGCAAGATAAAAATTTAGAAAGAGCGGAGGAAAAGGTGATAGAAATAGATGTAGTGGAAGATAGGTGAATCTATATTAGAACCTTATTAAATCAGGTCTTGAAAGGTATTCCACAACTATCCATTAGAGATTCAAGGACAACAGAGCAGTTATGTTTAATGGATGGGCACTTATATAAGATTTTGCAATTTTGACCCTACCTGAAGTATTTGTCACCAGAAGAGGGTTTGGGGGTTCATAAAGAGATACATGAAGATTATTGTGGGGGATCATGCAAAGATTCAAGCGTTGGTATTGATGGCTCTACGGGCTGGACTTTTTTGACCACAGATGAAAAAGATGGCAGGAGAATTGGTGATGACTTGTATAAATGTCGAGATGCACGCCTCTATTTTTCATGTACCTACTGAAGATATGATTTTCATTGCTTGCCATGTCCAATGGGAGATTGATATCATAGGACCTCTTGAAGGGTGCATTATAATAACAACATTAGTGGTGGCAATAGATTATATACCAAGTGGGTGGTAGTAGAGGCCGCAACTAATATTGTAAAGAAAATAATAATCGAATTTATTTTTTATAGATTATTTTTATAGGTATGGTGTTCCACAGGTATTAGTATATGATAACAGTACTCAATTCGCGAGAAAGGTGACGCGGGCTTGATGTAAGAATATGGGCATGAAACAATAGTTTGCCTCCGTGACGCATTTGTAGGCCAATGGACAGGTTGAGGTTACTAACAATATTATCATATAAGGCATAAAATTAAGGTTGGAAAAACTAGAGGTTTATGGATTGAATAACTACAGTTAGTCTTATGGATATATCGGACAACACCACAAACCACTACTGGAGATTCACCCTTTAGTTTGGTTTATGGAATGGAGGCAATACTTTCAGCTGAGATAGTTGTCGGGTCTCATCCAATCACTAATTTTGACCTAGAGGTGAATATGTAGTTTGCTAGGGAATCTTGGGAAATTGTTGATGAGCTATTGGAGAAGGCTACAACTAGAGTTGAAAGATATAAGCAATAGATACAGGTTGCATATAATCAGAAGGTGAGGAAGAGGCAATCTCATGTATCTAAATTTGGTATGGAGGTGAGCTAATGCAATATATCCCAGGGAAAAAAAAATAGTAAACTCCCTCAACTTTTTCGTTTTCTACACTTTACCATATCAAAAATATTTTTTAACACTTAACCCCTTTAACTTCAAGTTTTTTTCACGTTACTGATTAGAGTAGATTTGTCCTTATTTTTATTAACTTTTTAGTTCGTTTTTATATTTGTTTTTGGTATAAGTTGGACGATTTAAGCTTAATCTCATATTTTTATAATTCCAGCTTATTTTACCGCATTTTGATCGTAATTGATGCAAGTAGGTGATATTTCATTGTTTTTCACCTTACAGCTAAGTAACCGGAAGAGTTTAACGCGTAATAGACGAGGTTTGATGTTCAAGAAGTGAAGAACAAGCTTTCCAGTGAAACGAGTAGCAAAAGATCGAGAATTGGAGACAGATGCGCAGTCGCATCGACTGACGTGACCGTCGACGCACCGTCGACGCGAGCCATGTCAGCGAGTCATGACCGCGTCAGTCGACGCTCCGTCGACGCAACGTCGACGCTACGTTCTGAAGTGTCGATGTCGACGTACCATTGTCGACGCAACGTCGACGCTACTTGCTGAAGCGTCAATGTCGACGCACCCACCCAGCCGACGCGCACACCTGCCGACCAAGTCTGTCGAGTCTTGCCGAGTACCAGCGTGCGTCAGTCGACGCTACGTCGATGCACCGTCGACGCGACGGCCCAGAATTCGGATTTTAGGGTTTCTTATGCGCCAAGTCATGCCAAATCTATATAAATCCTTATTATTTCGGATTTTGAAGAGAACACATGACCCCCTAGGGTATTTTAGCTGATAATAACAATAATCCCACATCTCATAACGAGATTTGAAGACGGAGATCAAGGATCGAAGAACAACGCGTCCAAAACATCGAATTCGAGTTCGGGATTCATTCTTCGTCCAAGATCAACGTTCAAACTCCGGAATAGCTGGAGGTTTTTACTGCTTTCATTAGTTCCAATAAGTTCTCTAAACTCTTAGTTAATTTAGTAGTTAATTTCTAGTTTAATTGTTAGTTTAATTCTTAGTTAATGCTAGAACTAGTTTAATTAGCTTAATCGTTTATGCTTGTTATTGGATATTGGTTAATTAAGTTTATTTATGCGATCAATTTATGCTTAGTTATTCGTTAATCTTAGATTCGTATGATGCGATTGTTTGATGGTAGTTATTATATTTATACTTTAGATTAGTTGCTATTAATTCTTAGTTCTTGAGTTCAAGTAGTTTAATTATTGCTCGTAGTTGGTAATCTAGTTAAAGTGATTAGTTTAATTAGTTTTAGTTTAATTATTGCTTAGGTTATAATGATCAATTCAATCCATTTAAAACCCCAAATGTATATGTATGTTATTCGTAATTGAGAAAAACATCCGTAAGACCGAATAGTTGCTTCCTCGAGAGATACGACTCGAGTCAAACTCATCACCCTACAGTTAGCTCGTACACTTACGAGCAAATTGACGTGCTTTTAAATTAACTATTAAAAAAGGGATGCACAAAAGTTTGAGTCAGTTACCATATCCGAGTGCCGACGGCGAATATTCCAGGCCAAATGTTCATTACGTGCAAAGCACGTCATATTCTCGAGGGCTTTTCTATCGATTCCAACATAATTAAGTGGACAAGTTCAATGTTCATTACGTGCAAAGCACGTCATATTCTCGAGGGCTTTTCTATCGATTCCAACATAATTAAGTGGACAAGTTCATCATTTCAATTGGTGACCAAGAAATCTTTTCATCCCTTTTTTCACTGAGCTGCCATAGAAAATAAGATTTGAGACCCCCAAAAAAAGGGGGGTTCAAGATGTCATCATGGGATAATTTTGGAGAGGTCGAAAATGTCATACAATTAACTGGCCTAAACGTCGTCGCATTGATAGGCCTGATAGCTAAAGCGGCGAACACAGCAAGAATGCACAAGAAAAATTGCAGGCAATTCGCGCAGCATGTGAAATTGATCGGGAATTTGCTGGAGCAGCTCAAGATTACGGAGCTGAAAAGATACCCCGAGATGAGTGAGCCATTGGAGAAGCTCCAGGACTCTCTGAGGAGGGCTTATCTATTCGTGAACAGCTTCAAGAGAGGAGCTACTTGTATTTGATGGCTATGGGATGGAATATAGTTTACCAGTTTAGGAGGGCTCAAGAGGAAATTGATGGGTATTTGAGGATTATCCCTCTAATTGCTATCATTGATAATGCCAGAGTAAAGGTAAATAGATTTATTTTTCTTTTATTGACTATGAAGTGAAAGTGAAAAGGTGAATGGGGGCTTAAGTTTCTGGAAATGCTCAAGTCGTCTTATATGGTGATATGATTATATAGATATAGTTTTTGCCCGTGTTTAGTTCGGGGATGGCCATACGGTGATATGGTTATATAGATATGGTTTTTGCCCAATACTTGTGTAGGTCGAGGATGGTCATATGGTGATATGGTTAAATATGGATATAGGAGAATGCATTCATTAGATCGGCGATGGTTAATATGGATATGGGCTGACGCTTTCATTACATTGGAGATGGTTATTATGGATATGGGCTAATGCTTTCATTAAGTCAGCTATGATTAATATGGGTATGGGATGACTCTTTCACTAGGACAGTGATGTATGATTTGGTATTTGACCGATGCTTGTTTAGGTCGGGGATTGTCAATAATAACTATTCTTAAATAACTCGGTATCATAACTATTTCTAATCAGTAATAATAACTGTGCTTAAATAATAACTATTTTCATCATATAATTTGGCACTACTGCGATTGACTTAGTCATTAAAGACCCTAAAATAGTTATTTATTTAACATGTCAAGATCTTTTGATTACAGGCAAGCTTTGGTATATTAGATTGTTTGGAAGAAGCTTACATAGAGCATGAAGAGCAAAAAGGTGTTGGCACTTTCAAGAGATATCATAGATCAAAAGACACACCATAGAATGATTTATATTCATGCTCAAGAGCCTAAAAATCTAAAGATGAACTCAAATCTCAAAAAGCTAATTGCAAACCAAATATAAATGTTGTAATGACAAAGACTAACACATGGAAGCTCACGACAATGAATGAGATTACACCTATGAATTGTTACCAGCTATGTCGATTTTGATGCTTTGTCACAGATATATACCTACCCGCTTGAAGAAACAGATTAAGGTGAACGACATCGACGAGATACAACCATATAAGAATATACAACTATCTCATGTTCACACTAAGTTCCTTAAAACATATCATGTTATCCTAAAGATATAGGAACCACATTAACAATAAAATAAGGATAAGATTTGATGAAGGGGATGTTGAGACAATGTGTATACTTTTTGAAAGGGTGCAACAAAACTATAGTAACTTCTATTATTTGTTGGACACTAATGATCATGGAAGGCTATGTAATGTGATGTGGATCCATCCTTAGTGAAAATAAGTGTACATGAATTCCCACGATGTTGTGTGCTACGAGACGACATATCTCGTTAATGAGTATGACATGTAATTTGGTACAATAGTCGGGATTAATCACCATCATCAATTCATTGATCTTAGTTTTTTTGTTTTTGTTTTTGCTATCTTATGAAGGCATGTATTCTCATAAATGGTTCTTCACAAATAAGATTGAAGAAATGGGTGGTATTCACCTATGTGTTTCATGATCAATCAAGCTAACAACATCACAAATGTGTTGAGTGAGGTTATACCCAACACAATTCATTGATGGTGTTTGTGTCATATCAGAAGAAGGTTCCAGAAATTCAAAAGAATTAATGATAAAGATAATGCTAAAAGAGTTTAAGGATATCATTGATGATATCTTGACCATCGAAGCATTTCTAACCATGTGGTAAGACTTTGTGTCCAAGTATTCAATGGAAAGTCACAAATGGCTTAAGTAAATATATGAGGCCATATAACTTTGAGTTCTAGTATAGCTGACATTATTTTAACATAAATGAGTGATTTCATTAACGCCTATTTTGGACATTACCTCAAATGTAGTAGTAGCTTGGGAATGTTCCTCGAACAATACGAGTTAGCAACATCTACAAAAGTTGCTCTTGAGTTCGAGAAGGATTATGATTCAAAGACAAGGTCAATATAGCTCGTGACTTATTATGCCTAGGTGAGATAATTTCAATGCATATAGTAATATCATATACATTTTTATCCTGGACCGAATGTTTCTAGGTAATACACTACCATATTATTCAACAAACTCAAGATGATGGTGATGAGGGAGTCAGTGTTGAAAAAATTGTAGCCCGGGAGACAAGCATCGCGGAAAATATTTACCATAGAGAGTTCACTTATAAAGTTGAGTTTATACCAAACAGGAATACCTAAACCATAATGGTAGGAAATTCGACCTTGAGGGCATACTTTGCTGCTATATTCCGGAAGTGTTGGGTCAAGAGTGTATTCAACATGTACATGAAATGTGTATCCTGGGAAGATAGAAGAAATACATGTATAAAAATCATTCTAGTATTTTCCTAGTCAAAGATACTCGCACATAACCGAACATTACAAAGAATTATTAATAAATTGAAAAGTATTTCATTTAGTGAATTGATGTTGCTTCAAGTAACATCCTGAAAATGCAACCCATTAACACACAAATGTATCGAATTAAAAAATGAGCTATTTAACATGTCGCCCTCTCCTCTTGACATTGCAGTGAATGCAACATCTTGTTGGTATTCGTAGAGATGAACACCATGCTCGTGCAGCGGAAGTTTAAATTTTTTGTATATCCAACAGATCCATCCTTTGAACGAATATCTTTATACGATAAATAAACAAGATAAAAGCATGAAACCCTTACAGTAAATCCAGGTCCGAGTTCAACAATAAGGTATCCACGCGATTAATTCTCCGACTGCAAGATCCAACTCTAGTGTATTGCTATCGTTAAGAAAACTAAGCTCAAGAACTCTCAATCTCAAAATTAGGATTTATGTTTTCTAAAAACTCTCTGGTCTCTCTTGTTTTTCATTATTTACAACTTATGACTTTATGTTATATTTATATTAGGTACATAAGAGAACCCTAATCCTAAAAAGGGTTGGACTGTCCAAGACATGGGCCCAAAATAATTTTAGCATAAGTACCTTTATTAATATAATGTAGATAATTAAATCAAAATCTAATCTAATTTAATTTTATTAAATAATTTCTATCAAATAGAAATTAATATCATAATTATTAACAATTAAATATTATAATTATAAATTGAATATTTAATACTTTCTTCATACACTCTTAAATTGGAAAACTAATCGCATATAATGTGACCCTATAGGCCTTTATATATGACATCAATCCAATGATGATTCAAACAAAACTCCTAGACGGCTTAGTTGGACAAACTCAATATATAAAGAACATTCACTTGAACTCAGCGAATTATAACCTTTATACAAAGCTTTGGTGAAATTCCTTT
>BMAC01000098.1:718799-771711 GCA_014905375.1 Phtheirospermum japonicum | reverse complement strand
TGATCTCTCTCAAAATTCCAATCGAGGAATGAATTCTTTCTTGGATCAACTACCACCTTCATTTACATCATGATGCACCCAACACAAGCCGTATTTACCCCGAAAGGAGTGCAAGCACTTGTCATGGTCGAAGTACATCACTCAGTAAACAAGGTGCGTATTGACTTCAAGTCAAAGGATTATCACACGCTTTATACACTGATAAATTTATAGACATACAATAATTAACTTATCTGTAGGGTTTACCAATACTCTCCAGAGTATCCATGTGTCCATCATGAATAACTATTATTCGCAGTTGTGAGACTTACTGCATTCTCTAAAATGTGATGCAGACCACATGACGACATATATTATATTATCAATATCCCAATTTCGATAATCATTAGTCGTGGCTATTTTAAGAGTAATGTTTTATCAATGACATCTCACCATATCAATGACAACATTAACTCTACGGGAAGATTTATATGAATAATCACAAACAATCGAAACAATAATTCAATAAATACAATGCCATATATAATACAATATATATAATTATTGTGATCAAGTATAATGTCTTTAAATCTGATTGTCTCTAGGACATTCATACTTTCAATCTCCCACTTGGCCTAGAGTCAATCACCTATATATCCAATATTCAGGTTTACGAAATGCTCATCATGTTACCAAGAACATGATGGTTTTGAGTAGTCTAGCTTTCTTAACCTTGTGATTCTTGTTTCATTTATGTGATCAAGCCTACAATGCCATAAGTAGGTGGGATTATTCATATTACTTAACTTTATACGTTTGTTTTGTACATTGAGAATGCCACGACTACAATCAAGAACATATAAACCATTCACAAGTGGAGCATTTCCATAAACAATACCATTATGCGTAAATAAATAATTATTATTAGCAAAATGGAAGGAAAACCCTTCCATGTCTAACATCGGAATGGAAACAATATTCTTCGTGATCGATGGAACAAAATAACAATTATATAAATTTAGTCTATAACCCGAGGGTAAATCTAATTTATAAGTCCGTACACGCTCGGCAGCAACCTTTGCTCCATTTCCCACGCGCAAACAGACTTCCCCCGATCTAACCATCCTCTTGTCACTTAGCCCCTGCACATTATTACAAATGTGTGAGCCACATCCGATATCAAATACCCAGCAGTGAGAGTTATTAATAGACATATTTATCTCAATGACAAACATACCTGAGGAGCCGGAAACATCTAATATTTTCCACTTCTCACAGTCTCTCTTCCAATGTCCATTTTTTTTTTTTTTGCAATATAAGAACACATCTTTAGCCAATGTTGGCTTCTTACGAGCACCTCCTTTTGGTTTCAAAGCTGTAGGCTTAGGTCCAGCCTTAATTTTCTTTTTATGATTTTTCTTACCTTTCAGGTTAGATCTAGCAGATGTACTCACCATGAGTTTTGCCCTTTGAGGTGGAAGACTCATATGGCAACCGACCAGGTGATCTGGTGTGGTGCAGTTGACAAGATTTTAAGTCAATGGTTTATAAGGTCAAAAATCAGGACTTTCAAGCTCCTATAAGTACTCTACACCCCAGGAACATGAAGGATCATCATAGATATTTGATACATACAAGTTTATATTGGAGGAGATTGGGGGCTTAAGAAAGGAGGATTAGCGCCCTTCTATTCACAGGGAAAAACGACACAATTCTCCATGTGTCACTACGGCTCACAACAATTCTTCACTCTTTCTTCATTTTTAGTTTAGCTTGTCCATGGGTCGTACGAACATGATTATGTGTTTTGTTATAACCATGTTTGTCTAAATCACTTTGACTCCAAATATGGGAGTAGGTCGATGACTCTATTTTCATGATATTAAAGTATTGTATTTATTAATTGTTCAATACCTATTCATTTTATCTTGTTTTGATCTCTTGTGAGCACTTGATCAACGGTTACATTGATTACAAGTACGTAATCCATGTTAACGTGAATGAAATAATGTTAAGGAAATAAAATAGACGACATAGACATGGAACGAGATATGCATCTGTGTAATCAGGATATTATAATCTGAGGATCTGTTTTTAGATAAATTTTGTGTGTTACATGTTTTGCATGTAATTGTTGTGTTTTTCTCGTATTTTTAATTAGGTTTTTATTGTTGTTTTAACGATTTTTATGTCGGTTATTTAGGTTTTTTAAGTTGTTTTTCTAATCTTGTTGATTTTCTTATTTCTTGCTAATTTTATGTTTAATTGGGTTAAATAGTTTCAATTAATTTGAGGATTGGTGAAATTCTTGTTTTTTTTATGTTTCCAAAGTTCAAAACCAAGTCAAGCCAAGGCGTGCCAAAATCGGTGTCAAAGAGAAGCTCCAATATGCCAAACTCTCTGGAATACTATCCAAAGCACGCCAAAACCGGCGCCTTGGTCGCCAGAGCCCGCAAAGCGGCGCCAGGCCACGCCCTCTCTCGCCAGCTCTCGCCAGGCCTCGCGCACGCCCGCGCCATCCGCTCGCCAAGTCCAACGCCAAGCAAAGCCAGGCCACGCCCTCTCTCGCCAAATCCGGCGCCAAGCGACGCCTGCCCATGCCACCTTTCGCCTGCCAGTGCCCAGGCTCGGCCAATTGTGAGCCATGGTCGAGCCAATCAAGCCAAAATGAGCCAATATGGTTAACACAGGTCAAAATTGGGTCAAACCCGGGATTTTAAAGGCTTTAAGGTCAAATTGGCCCATTTAAACCCAAAGTAAACTAGTATAAATAGACTAGAACTCTTATTTTTTGAGGAGCACTCAAAAATTTCCCAAACTTGCATGGGTTTTGGAATATTTCCTCTCTCTTGTTCTTAGTTTAATTTGGAAGCGTTGCCTTGGGTTTGTAAGCTCAAGATGAATCCAAATAATCCTTTGGGATTTTACTTTGATGCAATTTAAATCAAGCTTTTGGATTCTCCATTTAATTATAGTAAGCTTTCCTTTTAATTTCAAGCTTTGTTTTTCATTTCCATGCATGTTCTTTAATTATGCTTTTTGTCTTGGCTACTTGATTTCATGATGAAACTTGTGAATTGACTATGGATTCTAGTTGAGTGACACACCTAGGCTATAGATCGGGTACTTGATCATCATGACTTTGAGTTTTACTTATGCTTTATTTTGAATTAAATTTCCATGCATAGTTTTAAGTTGAATTCTAGATCTACTCTACGTTTCTCGTTATTTTTCCGAAAGATTTGAACTTTTACGCCAACTTTTATTGCTCTTTACTATGGTGTTTTCAATTTTAGTTAATTTGATTTATTTAGGATTTTATGCATAGTTGTACCTTGTGCATGCATGCTTGTACTTGGTGAAACAATGCATTTTCTTGCTTATTTCCTTTATTGTTTTGCATTTTCTATTTGAGGCATCAGACGAGGCATCCTACCAACATGCAAATGAATTTCAATTCCTAGGATAGTTTAGTCACTTTAATTGCTTATTTTCATTTTTCTTTCATTTTTCTAAGCTTGAAACACATTGAAACTTGCAAATGAATTGAAGTCCAATAAAACCGATCCATGAACCTTTTAGTTTTCTAAAACAACAAAAACTATAACTTCATTACCCTGGAGGTGTACATACATGCATATAATTTATTCTACACGTCTTTACTTATTTAACTAGAATATAGATTAGTTTCGCAAAGTCCTTTAGGATTACAAATTTTAATTAAATCATTACTTATGATTAATCTAAAGAATTATCAATCAAAACCATCATCTAGGAGTCATTCACATCTCATATTTTCTTTATTATTTTATGTTTAAGTTTATTTTATTTTATTTTAATTTTACAATTGATATTTACATTTCTAAATAACTTACACTACTAATATTAGAGTATTTAATTTCATTAGTATATGTGGAATACGACCTTGCTCACCTCTACTATGATAAAACTCCTTCACTTGTGGGGGTAAAATTAGAGGCCAATAAGTTTTTGGTGCCATTGTGGGGGACTAAAAAAATTAATATTATAATAGTAGTTATATTCTAATTTAGGACAATCTTTTTTCTAATGTTAGTATTTTTGTTTGACTGTGTGTAGTGTATGTCTATGTGTTCTTGTAAGGAACGTCAGTCAATACGATCCAGAAGGCCAAGCACGAGCGATGCGCCCTAGATGAGAGACAATTCACGATGATTGAACAATTCGACATCATCCCAAAATAACGGAGGGAAGTCTCACATTCCTATTCAAGCTAATAATCTTGATATGAAACATTTCTTTATTCAAATGTTTCTCAAGAACTGTTTGAGGATACATTAGTCGAAGACCCTCAAGAACATCTTACACATTTCTTAAAGGTGTGTGATGTATAAAAGATAAATGGTATGTCACAAGATGCCTTTTGTATACACTTGTTTCCTTATCTTTAAATGAAAAAAGTGATGCGTTGGTTCAAACTAGTGGATGATGAGAGCATAATGACATTCGACGAGTTGGAAGAGAAGTTTCTTGCAAACAATCCTACCGGAATAGACAATGCACTTAACGAGCGAGATTACGAGGTTTACACAATATAACTTAAAGCCGTTGTATGAAGCTTAAGATAGATTTTGAGATATAATTTAGAAGTGTCATCATCACAACATTTTGGAGACACAACAATTTTTTTCTCTTATAATGGGTTGAGGATTCGAAATTGAGCTTTGATCAATGTGGCTACTAGAGGATTGTTGCTTACGAAGAGTACTAGAGAAGCTTTTTCACTTGTTAAAGATATGGCTATAATTAATTACCAATGGATTTCCAAAAAGTAAAATACGAAACAAGTAGATGAGGTGAAAGACATGGATTCTCTCTAGGAAATTGTCTCATAATTGGCAATTTTAATAATTCAATTATATTTAAAAGCCACATGAGAACCATTAAACAATGAAAATTGTCCGTTGGATCCATTATATGAAAATTATGTCGGGTGGCCCATACAATTATAAACAATGAGGCTTTATCTAAATTATCAAAATAATTACAACTTGTCATATGGTAATACAGTGAACATACTTCATCTTTGTTTGGATTTCAAGGTTTTAAATTAAGAGATCATTGAAGTGAAAAAAGAAATTGCATGAGGTATTTTTAAATGCTTTTATGAAAGTCTCGTCTCAACATCTCCTTATGAAAGAGGTGAGTTTAGATGTGGTTTTTGATCTAATGAAGATGTTAACCAAAACTATTGGAGCACATTTAAAGTACTTAGACACTTAAGTTAGGCAAATGATGAAAACAATTGTGGGACTTGGTGAGAGGAGTAAATCTTTTAGTGATACAAAGATTAACCCGAAAGAGTCATGTGAGTCTATCTTAAGTGGTCGAGTGTGATGGATACATTGAAAACCCAAGATGACTCATATACGAGAGATAGATGATATATATAAGGGAAAAAAATACTAAACCCCCTGAATTATTCGGATTTTTACACTTTACCATACAAATTTTTATTTTTTTTACACATTTATGAACTATGCGATTTTTAAATTTTACCCTATATGGGAAATTTTACCCCTGAAAACTTTGGTGAGAATTACATTTAACCCCCTACACTATGTGCATCTTTTCACTTTGCCATATACATATTATTTTTTTAATTTAACCAAAATATTTCTTGCTTTATTTATTTATGTTTACATTTTATGTATTCATTACCTACTAAAATTAAATAATTAATATGTAATTATTCTAACATTTATTTTTTAATTAATAAACCCATTTATTATATGTATTCATATTATAATATTTATTTTTGTTTTATTTTTATAATTAGGAAAAATAGACAAAATTATCAATTTGGAAGTATATTGGGCGTGTATCGATTAAGATATTAAATAATAAGTTTGGTTCAATATTCTTGTATTTAATTTTAATACTTCAATAAAATAATATTTTTACAAATAAAATCGAACCAAAGTAACTATGTTAGTAGTGTTTTTAACTTGTACGAAAGTAATAAGTTTGGTTCGTATTTTCTATTTATGAGTTCGAAACACTACTAATATAGTTAGTTTTTTTTTTTTTTGAATTATAGTATTAAAAGAAAATTAAATATTATAATATGAATAAATATAATAAATAAGTTTATTAATTAAAAATAAATATTAGAATTCTTATTTATTGATTATTTAATTTTAGTAGGTACAGAATACATAAAATGTAAACATAAATAAATAAAGCAAGAAATATTTTGGTTAAATCAAAAAAATAATACGTATATGGCAAAGTGCAAAAATACACATAGTATAGGAGGTTAAATGTAATTTTCACCAAAGTTTTCAGGGATAGAATTGTCCATAGGGTAAAATGTAAAAATCGCGTAGTTCATATGGCAAAGTGTAAAAAAAAATCTTTGTATGGTAAAGTGTAAAAATCCGAATAGATCAAAGGGTTTAGTGTTTTTTCCCTATATATAATATATTCATAAGTCGTAAACTTACTGAAAAGAAAGAAGATCCCGGTGGTTTTGGGATATCTTACAACATCAAAGATTTGGATAGTAGACAAGCTCTTTGCAATTTGGGTGTGATAATCATCACTTCATGCATGTTTTATTAGTTTTTATTTGTTAAATATAAAGTTATTTGTGTGTCTTTCAGTAGTTATTATGGTGTTCCTTGTTCATTCAAGAATGTCACCAACCTTGGAATCAATAAGAAAAGAAGTGCTAAGTTTCAGATCAGTGAATAACCCGAAACGAAAGAAGAGACATTTCTCGCTCGGCGCCTAAAGCGCACTATGCTCCGCTTCAACAAATGAGAGTTTTCGGTGGAACCGGTGAACCACGTGAGCTGGTTAGATGCATGGGACAGAGGGCTCGTAGTACCTGCTAGCGCAGCTATGCAGTAGAAGGGAAGGAGCCTAAATCGACACCCTTCTTTTTTTTTTTCTTCGAAAAAAAAAGCCGTGGTAGGCCTGTGCCGGGGGAGCATAGCATAGCATAGGTAGGAAAGGGAGACAGGGCGGTGGAAGATCTGGGGGAGGCCGGGTCATTTGACGGAAATGGAAGGCTTTTTCCTATTCGAAAAGACCCTATGGAGTAAAGGGATGTTCATGAATTCTTGGAAAAAGAGGGAGCGAGCCTATAATATATAAGTCAAAAATAAAATAAAGCAAATTCAATGAATAGATAGGTATAACAGACAGCACTGCCTACACGCAAATTAGCTTCTGAGGATGAGCAGACTCAATTTCACTATAGGATTTGCGAATGAATGTTGGGCTGGGCCACCTCGAATGACGTGAGCCGCATGCGAGGAGACCTGCATGTACGGTTTTTGGGGGGGATATGGTCGAAAGACCAGCAGTGCCCACCCGACTAGGGGTACTGAGAAATTAATAGAGTAATAAACTTATCTTCAAGATTTACCTTATTCTGATCGTTCAGAGAGCAATCGTGGGGTCACTGAATGAAGTCCTCCGTTTCTTCAAGAGGTGCTGACCTGCAGTGAGTCGGATATAACTAAGTTTCATATGGAATTTGGCGATGAAAACAGCATGTCAAAGAAGGAGATAACAGGTGGAGCCAATGACCCACTAAGACTAACCTATCTACAACTACATCCTTGAGCGGTAGTCAAATGGGGTCGTGAATGCAAGATGCCAGCGGAATGATCGGCCTGGACAAAGGCTAGGGCTGCTTCCTTCCCACCGCATTTTTCCTTGTGTGTCAGAGATATAAAGTAAGTGCACTGGGAAAGAATGAGAACTAGGTTGATCTATTCTATGGTGAAGCATTCGAAGCATAATTGCACACTCACACGATCTTTTCCAAGTGATAGGAGCATTCGGTGGAACCGGTGAACTACACTTGCTTCTTGATAGATGTGTGGGACAGAGGGGTCGTGGTACCTGCTTCCCACCCTTTCTCCTCTGCTTTGCGAACCGTGTGAACCGAGAGTGGGCAGAAGAGAAGAAGGTCCTCATATGGATTCGCACACAACCTTCCTAACTTTCTTTCTTTTTCTTCTCCCTCACACCTGATACATCACTTTTTGTATCTAGGAACCTAGTCCAAGTCAAGTAAAGAGGGGAGCTCCGTCTTTGCCTACGTGAGACCGAAGCCAGCTCTCTTGATTGATTTGATCAGACGCTTGCTGGAAAACTGGAGACTTACAACCACGGTCCCTACCTTACCAGCACTGGAGGTTGGTCCTACTACTCTTTCCCTGGCCCTTTCCCTCTTACTCATCCCCAAGGCTAGCAGCCTTCAGATAAAGGGGTTAGGCAGGAAAATAAGCCCTTGTAAATGCAGTCAAAAAGTAAGTCTATCCAATTTCCCGATAAAACCCCATAAAAGAATTGGCCAGGATTCAAAAGAATTATGCGAAGTCATTCTTCTTGAACGACGAAAGTGACTATGATTAAACTAATGAATTGTTATGAGTAGAGATCTCCCGCTAGCTGTCTTCTCTTCCTATCATTTCACTTCGTTCGAGGAGTTTAGGCTTGGGAAGCAACAAATACGATAAAAATATGTGTTCCGATCAATTTGCTGGGTGACCATCTATCAAAGAAAAAAGAACGAACGATCTTGTAGGGGATAAAGGGGCTATCTTTTTTCGATAGGGTAGACGTCACACCACCAGAAGCCAACCTCTATGATCTAGTCTGGCCCAACCCTCCTATTTTGACGACTATCAAAGTTGAGACTTCCCCCAAACTCCAAATACAGGCCTAGATCATTTGTATAGACAGACATTTTGGGTGCTAAGATCCAAAGTCGAGAGAGAAACAACCTTCCTTATTGAGGAATATTGCAGTCTTTACGTTCTCAAAGTAATTAAACCTAACAGTATTCACCATAGGCGAATCGAAATTCTCTTCCGGTCAACTCTCCATTCGGTCAACGGGTGAAGAGGCGTCTCCATACTGGGGATATAATTTTGGCATGTTGAAGATATTGAGAAATAGATAAATTTCTGGAGATAAGTTGGAAGCGTCCAGCCCTAACGCACTAAAAGTGCTAGCATTAACAAAGAGAAGATTTTTAGCAGTTAATTACACTTCGAATGTAAAAAGGGAGAAGCCCCGACAACTCAACTAGTCGAATCACGAGTTTGGTTGGTTGCCCAAAGGGCTATCGACATCTAGCAGCCAGAAAGATAAAGCAACTTTGAAAGCCTCCAATCATTCTTGCTAGAGAGATGCTATACAGTAAGAAACCAATGCCCAGGTAAAAAAGAATAAGACTTAGTCTCATTGCCTACAGGGAAGAAGCCATTGGCTGTAAGTGGATTTACAAGATTAAGCATAAAGCAGATGGCTTTAATGAAGTGAAATGAAAAAAGACTATTTATTGATAGGTCAGGCCTTCATGCGCCCATATCACTAATAAATCCCCTTTTGCCTTCGCGCATAAGTCCCCCGGTTTTTCCAAAGGAAATGTTGCACTTACCCACCATCAGTTTACCCAGAATCTAGGTACACTTGCTTGCTGTCTTGTTCTCTGTCGCAAACTTGGATCACTCGCCAGCTAGGTCGGATTGGAGCAAGAATGGTCGAGAACATATTGCGCAACTTACGGGACAAGGGGCAGAACGACCTCTCAATCTACTTACTGAAGACCAGGAATAAAAACGTCATCCAGACTGATTCATCATTATTCCTCGATAGTTCTCTTTTGAGGAGGGACAAAGAAAACCTCTCCTTAAAGAAAGCAAGTTTGTGGTTACGTAGATGATAACCGTCCTATACAAAGGTTTGTTTGTCGGAACCTTGTCAGAATCTTTTTGGAGGCCTTGGTGGTCTCATATTATTTGAAATCATTTCTATTTATAAAGGTATTCCTACTTTTCTTTGAAAGGCCTCCTTTCTTTCATCTAAACGCTGGCTTGTTTGGTTTTCATATTCAAGGAAGTCTATATTTCAAGAAAGTCGCCTAAATATCAGGAATTGACAAGTAATGTTATCAATAATTCTGCTTTATCTAAATGTGTGTAAAAGATAAGTTTGTTTTGTGAAATGACGAACACAAAATAAATGAGGATACAATATAATTTAGAATTTTACCAAAACCAAGAGAGGAAAAAGTAAGAATAGAGGTATTCCATGGATAAGGAAATATTCCAGGGTTTGAGATTACAATGAACTCTCAATGTCTATCATTTTCAATTTATCAAGTATTGCTTGTAATATTTTTTACTATAAGTCAATCACCTTTGTCATTTAATCTTTATTTTGAAGTGAATAAACCATGGGTTCTAAATGTGAGACACATTGTGAATATCACATTTAGAAATTCAAAAAGTTCTAAATATTTATAAGACTTCACTCGTAATCTCAAACCTCTCGTTCTTGTTGATTTGACTGTTTCGTGTTTGGAAGCCAAATTGATATTTCACATCTCTTAATTTGATTTATCATACCTATTAGTTATAAGAGTTTATGAAGCAATTACTACTACCATGTATAAAAGGTTGTTAATTAGTTATGCAACAATGAATAACAAACATAAAGATATCGAAGGGATCATACTCGAATCTAAATCATTTTCAATAAACCAAGTATTGTTTGAGATTCAACTCAATATTTTTAATCACAAATGTAGTTGAATCTTATCTAGAAGTAATTAAACCCTGTGAAGTGATCTCAAACACATTATTTTTACACATGTTTTGAGGATCGCCCTCAAGAGAACGAGGTCGGTCGTAGTGCGTTGAGGTGACTCAAGTAATATCTATAAGAAAGACTAATTTGAAGTGGTTTTTGTATTTTAATCATGAAAGAGAAAATAAAGAAGAAACTAAGCTAAACATGTGATCAAATTTTGGGTTTACAACGAGAATTTAAAATTAAAACCATTTAGACAAAAGCAATTTAAAAAATGGAATTCGAAGGAAAGCAACAAGAATTTAAAGAATATGAGTTTAAAAAAACAAGGGTTTAAGGTACCAAACTTGTCTCCATGATCAATTGACAATTTATCGAACACTTGATCTACAAATTGGAGTTGTCGATTCCAATTCTCAATTAAACATCCGATAATCACCAATTGATAATTCTAAACTCGTCTAAACCAAACCCATAAATTCAAACCTACATACATGGAGAAATGCAATGGTATAAACTACTAACAAGCTTGAACATAATTATCTCAATAAAGAAGTCCAATACCCAACAAGCAATAATACAAGTAAGGCAATAGAACATTAAAACCTAACTAAAGCAAATAGAAGGAAAATCAATTCAAACTACTTTAAACAAGTTAAAAACAACTCTACATCATCTACAAACCTATAAACAAGTCAACTACAATCTCAAAATGGCACCCATTTGCTTTTCCACTATCATCTTCACCTAACATGCCTAAAAGGGAAATAAAATCCATAGATGAACAAGACCAAGCTATGAAGAACATGAAAATTAACTAACAACAAAATATGAAAACCATCACCAAAACAGCACATTACACAACTCATTACATAAGAAAATCAAGAGCTTCAATTTTTATATATAAATACAAAAGAACAAGAAAGAGAAACTAGAGCTTACTACAAAAACAAAGAGAATTCTCTACATTCAAGTTAGAGATTACACCATAAACTTGAGTATTCATCCGCAATCTAAGAAATTGAAGGAAATCTACATTTTATTTGAGGAAACTAAGACAACATGAAAAATGAGAGAATAATGAAAGAATAAGGTTGATTAGGGTATTTTTAATCCAAAATGGTGGCAAAAGTCCTTTTTTACAGCTGGTAGAGAGTGGGATTACAAAGGGTGAAAGTGGGGGCAAAATGGTAAAGTTTGTCAAAATTGGCAGCCTTCCATTGTTTGGTCGTTGATCGATCATTGATTGAAATGTCTGGGCATTGCTTGACCATGTATCAACCATCATAGATTTTAGGAAAAAATTCTTGCGTCGATGGTGCATCGCTCAACATCGATGGAGTACAGAGTACTCCCGTCGATTGACCATCGGTCAATGGCTGCACTTTATGGGCGCGGTTTGTGTTTTTGTCAAGTCAAGCTAGTTGTGATACTTGGGTATGCGTTGGGGGCCGCTCGACCATTCTTAGACCAAGAAAATAAAATTAACACAAATATTCGCAAAAATAAGAAAAATATGAAAAATACTTAAAAGACGACAAAAGCTAAGAATATACAAAAAAAATGAGACAAAACACGACTTAAACCCAACTAAAGAACACAAAAAAAAATACAAAAACACATAAAAACCACACAAATATGTACCAATCACCCTAGATTCTGAATAAGAGTTGTGTTTTCAATTGCACTTAGAACTCCAAAAAGCTTAAAAAAATTATGAAAACATTACTTCTAATCTCGAATCTCTCGATCTTATTGATTATAGGGTTTTGAATTCAAAGTTCTGTTGACAAACTGTGTCTCTCGATTTATGATTTATTAAAACTAATAAGCATAAGAGGTTGTTAAGCAACTATGCATATATGAAATTCAAGAACCATTTTTTTGAAAGGATCATACTTGATTGAAGGAAATATTCAAAACATCAATTATTCATTATTTTTAATCGAACACGTGATGTTCAAAAGAGAAATTAAGAAAAAAATAAACCGTAGGGATTATGGTGGATACTTTTTTCTTCATGTTCTTCGTGTTTCTCTTCCAAACCACTCTCAAAACCCTCTAAGAATTACTCTCTATGATCTAGGATAGAAACCAAATGTTTTTGGTTATGAATGATGTATTTGGACAGCTTCTTGCCAATTTTTTTTATAGTAAAAAATGAATCCCCAACCTTTATTTCTGATTTTGTAACATTTTGTAATGTTTTTGGGTCGTGAATGCTCGCTAAGACCTGTGGTAACGAGTAGATTTGCAACCTTAAATAAGGTCGCAAACATTTATCGTGAAAGCGTTCCATAGTAGCAGGCCGAGTTGTGACAGTAAATTGGGTTGCGACTAAGATACTGGGCTCTGTTGACTTATTATTCGTGGGCCTGCTCCAATCTTGGCCCAGTGGATTATTCTCTTCATTATCTGTAGTCCAATTCTTCATTGTTTGTCCATTTGTGTTTCTTCAAGCCCAATTCATCCAAAGAAATTCTAAAATCCTACAAAATTCACAAAAACAAACATTCAAATATAAAATAAAACTAAAAGATGTTATAATAAGTCCTTAAATGCGCATAAATAAAATTTTTATCAACCACTAAATCGTCGATTCTAACTTTGAGATGAATTATCAAGATCATATTTAGAACTTCAAAAGGCTTTATGGATTTATAAGACTTCACTCGCAATCTCAAACCTCTTAGTCTTGTTGATTTGAGTGTTTCGTGTTTGAAAGCGTAATTTATAACACTAATCTCTCTATTTAATTTATCAAATCTATTTGTTATAAAAGTCTTTCAAGCAATTACAACTATCAAGCACAAAATGTTGTCAATAAATTATGCAACAATGAGTTACAATCACAAAAATAGCAAAGATATAATACATGAACGTAAATACTTTCAATCAACCAAGTATTGTTTGTGATTCAATTTAATATATGTCAATCAAAAATATAGTTTAACTCTTCTTTCGAAGTAATAAACCGTGGATTTTAAATGCGAGACGTATTCTCATCGCACTTAGAACTCCAAAAGGTTTAAATATTTATAAAACATCACTTATAATCTCAAATCTCTCGATCCTGTTTATTAGAGTGTTTTGAACTCAAAGTTCTATTAACAAACCTTGTTTCTCGATTTATGATTTATTAAAACTAATAAGCATGAGAGGGTGTCAAGCAATTATGCATGTATATAGTTCAAGAACCTAAAATATTGAAAGGATCATACTTGATTGAAAGAAATATTTAAAAAATCAATTATTCATTGTTGTTAAACTCTATAATATGATGAAATTAGCTAGACATAATCAAAAGATAAGCTACACATTTCATCAAACACATGATGTTAATAAGAATATTTAAGAAAAGATAAACCGTTTTCATTATGGTGGATCCTTAGATCTTCGTGTTCTTCGTATTTTCCATCTAAATCACTCTCAAAACCCTCTTAGAATTACTCATTATGATCTAAGATGGAAACTAAATATTTCTGGTGGTGAATGATGTATTCGGATAGCTTCTTGTCCACCTTTTTATAGTAAAAAATGAATCTTAAGCCTTTAACCTAATTTTGTAACGTTCTGTAATATTTCAGGGCCATTGGTGACCAGGTTTGCAAACGAGACTCGGGTTTCAAACGCTTACCTTTAAAATAGCTGCAGTAATGTGCCGCTTCGAGACCACGAATAGGGTCACACAAGTTTGTTGTGAAAGCAGCCCATAGTAGCGAGCTGAGTCTTCACCGCAAATGGGGTCACTCTATGCTATTGGGCTCCGTTGACTCGTTGACTTTGTGGAACTACTCCAATCTTGGCCCAATGGATTCTTCTCTTCATTATCATCAATCCAATTCTTCATTCTTTGCCCATTTATATTTCTTCAAGCCCAATTCATCCAAAACAACTCCTAAAATCCTACAAAAATCATAAAAAGAACCAAACACATAATAACGTCCAAATAATATAAAATGAAGCTAAAAGAATTTATAAATGCACATACAGTAGTTGAAAGCTAATCAATCAAGTCCCAAAATGTGCATAAAAACCGTATTTATCATTAGCCAACATAATTTTAAGTTAGTGGTTCTTAGGTCAAAAAGTAGGGTTTTTGGGCTTCTATAAATTCCCTACACCCTCAGAAAGGTGTACATCATCTTAGACATATCATATAACATAAAAAGTTCATATTCAAGGAGACTAGGAGTGCAAGGTAGGGGTACTAACACCTTTCCATCCACAAGACAAAACAATGGAGTTCCCATCGCATCACCACAGCTCGGAATGTTTCTCCACTCTCTTTTAATTTGTAGTTTAGTTTGTTCATGTGTCATATAAACATTATTATTTATTTTGTTATAAGTATGTTCGACTAAGTCATTTTGATTTCAAACATGAAAGTAGATTGATGACTCTATTGTTTATGATATGAAAGTATTTTATTTATTAGTTGTTCAATTCATATTCGTTCTATCTTGTTTCGATCTCTCGTAAGCACTTGATCAGCGCTTACATTCAATTTCAAGCACCGAATTGATGCTAATGTTAATGAAAAATATTAATGCGATATAATATACAACAAAGAAGGTGTGCGAGATGTTTATTCATCTGACGGGGGTTATTATAATATTAGAATCTATTTTCAGCTCAATTACGTGTGTCGGCTAGGAGGTGTACGGACATATGGGAAAATTAATCTTCGCATCTTTATCTTATATAACTAGAGTACAGATTAGTTTCATGAAGTCCTATAGGATTAAAACATTTAATTAAATTGTTATTTATCATAAATCTAAAGAGTTATCAACCGAACATCGTCAACTTATCATTCATCTCTTATATTCTCTCATTTATTATTTATATTTGTTTAAGTTTATATATTTTTAAATTCTACAACTGAAAATCCTAAATAAAATCACACTACTAAGTTTAGATATTTAATTTGATTAATGTATGTGGAATACAACCTTGATCACCACTACTACGATTGAACCCCGTACAGTTACGGAGGTAAAATTAGAGGCTAACATTTGTATTGTTTTGATCTATTGTGAACACATGATCAACGTTTATATTTAATTGAAAGAATTGAATCTATGCAATTATGAATGTAATGATATTCATGCAGTAAGGTAGATGACATAGAGGGGGTAAGGGATGTTCATCTATCTGATTAGGGCTATTATAATTTTAGAATCTATTTTCAATTAAATTATGAGTGTTGGGTAATTTAGTCTACGCATCTTGACTAACGTAAGTGGAGTACGGGTTAGCTTCGCAAATTCCTATTAGAATAGAAGTTTTAATTAAATTGTTATTTGTCATATATTTAAAGAGTTATCAATCAAAACCATCGACTATGAACCATTCTTCTC
The DNA here is from genome assembly GCA_014905375.1 of Phtheirospermum japonicum. Taxonomy (NCBI): domain Eukaryota; kingdom Viridiplantae; phylum Streptophyta; class Magnoliopsida; order Lamiales; family Orobanchaceae; genus Phtheirospermum; species Phtheirospermum japonicum. The sequence continues at coordinate 755,773 of BMAC01000098.1, read as the reverse complement.
TCATATTTTCTCATTTATTATTTATAATGAGTTTAAGTTTATTTTATTTTAATTACACAATTGATATTTAATTTTCTAAATAAAATCTCACTACTAAAATTAGAGCATTTAACTTGATTAATCTCTATGGGATAAATACTCATCACTACTAATATTAAACCTCATGCACTTGTGAAGGTAAATTAAAGGGGAACAATTACCTATGGATTTTTTTGTGGGTAAAAGGCAAATATCCATCGGTAATCAGGTTACTGGTAGAATTATTCCATTAATAAATACCTCATCAATTGTACAATCACCAACAAAATTTAATTTATATGGGTAAATTATCAACATAAAATTGTGTTTTTTATATGAATGATGGATTTTATCCGTTGGTATTTTGTTTAATAATAATAAACTTGATTAATTTTCAGTGGGCAACCAGCGCGCCTGCCTTCCAGCTAGTAAAGCCTGAGAGCCAGCCCAAAGCCCGCTCGCAATCCTCCAATAAACAATTTTAATTCCCACAAACTGATGCAAGGGGAAATCGAACACATGACCGATGACCCAAGTAAGGTAGATATAAGGTGTTTGGCTATATATATAGGGGTGAGATCTTGTGGGAACCATCCTTTAGGTGGGAACTAGGAACCAATCCCAACCATTGAGAATTTTGATCCCAAGTCCCTTGTTTGTGGTATTATAAATGATAAATGTTAATTATTCCCTACCATTAACTTAATTCAGAATCTTTGGAAGGGTACCTTGGCCTAGACATATTAATTAGGCTAAAAGCGGTCGGTTATTTACCAGTGGTTATTAATTGCAGTTAAATTAATCGGCCAAACTTTAACCGTAACTGAACCGGGGGTGAACCGGTTAAGGTCGGTTAACCAAACCGATGGTAACCAAAAAATCAGCGGTTAACCGCCGAATTTTTTATTTTTAAAAATTGAATCAAAAAACTTAAATAAAATTTGAAAAATTGACATAAAAGAGATTTAAATAGAATTAGAATGAGATAAATAGATGAGAACTTAAATAAAATTTGAATAATTGAATTTTTGAAGTAAAAGAGTTTTTAAAAAATATTTTTTTTAAAAAGGACTTGATTTTAATTCTAATATTAGAAATTAGAATTAAAGATTTTAACTTTTAATATTAGAATTAACTTGCCTTCGTATCCTCGTAGAGGAATCAAAGTCCACGTAATTCGATTTTTTTTTTTTTTTTAAGAGAAAAGTCAGTTTAAAAAAAAGGAGTTGATTTTAATTCTAATATTAGAAATTAAAATTAAGAATTTTAACCTTTAATATTATAATTATCTTGCCTACGTATCCTCGTAGAGGAGTCAAAGTTTATGTAGTCCTTATACTTACATTACTTACCTATGTTGTATAGATGGAGGAGGCTCGTCTTCATTTATTTGTCGTTGACGTTGCTTCCCGAAGTGTATTGTAATGGTCGCTCTCTTCACCTTCATCCAATTGCAGTTCTTATTCTCATTTTTTAGATTTGACCCAATCATTCATTAACATTTGATTGTTCAAGAGTTTTGGGTAATAAGTTAGACCGGCGATCATCTAACACAAAACCTCTCATGCTGAAAGCTTATTCAACAGAAACTATTGAAATAGAAACGACGAGAACCTCCTTGGAAATCATAGAGAGTGTAGGAAAGATAGTGTCCACTTTCAACCAAAACTGCACAAGATCATTAGTCTCATCGAGCTTTTTCTGGATACTTTCCAATTCAAAAACCCTAAATAACTTTCTAATTCCATTGTTCGACTAGCACTATCCCTTTTCCATTTTCACTTAATATCCTCAAACCTCCTATATGAGGCTAGAGCTTGTCGAGGGTTTTTGAAAAATGGTCTTACCTTAGAAGTGGTGGTGGAGGGGGAAGGGGAAGGCGACACATTAACATCACTAGAAGACTGATTGTATTAATGAAAAAGGTGATGTAAAGATTGTTTTGCTTGGTAAGCATAAGTTAAGGGGTTAGGATTCTCAATATTAAAGTTTTGTAAAATAGGTCATAATACTTCATAATAAACTTTAAGTAAACTTTCTAAACCTTTGAGCCGATATTACGGGTGTAAAAATTTTGCAATCAAAAAAATATCTGGAATGTAGAGGAAATATATGATCCATTTACTCAACATACTAGTAATACATTCACTCAATTCAGGCGAATCGAGTAATGAATTACTAATAAGTATTTGAATACATTGATCAAGAAGTAGTGTGGAGGTAGGATAATAAACATCGGATGAAGTAACGGTGGCGTCGTTAATTTTTTTTTAAGGGATATCATATTATAACAATCATCCAGCGCATTGGAAAATAAAATAAAATCGACATCTTAATTAGCAAAAAATTCTCACAATGCTTCTATACATTCAAAAGTATTATTAAGCAATTTATAAGTCGAGTTCCAACGATTTGGCACATCAATTGAAATTTTTTGATGCAAACCATTGTTTCGCCTATACTTTTGTCATTTTTTTGCAACCGAATCATGTTCGACAATATGAAATACCGCACTCCTAATCGGAGTAATTTTATATTTAAAAGTAGTTAAACAATCTTGAACACATAATTTTAAAATATGACAAATGCATTTAACATGAAAAGATTTACCGCCAATAGAAGGTTGGGAAAAAGCTTTTAGACTTTCTAAACTAGACATATTAGCAACAGCATTATCAAATGAAATTGAAAAAAATTTGTTACCTAAATGATACTCGGATAAAATAGGGGATATTTTGCGCGAAATATTCATCGCGGTATGCGAACTATTAAACTCTCTATATGCAATTAAACATTATTGCAAAGTCCAAGAATTATCAACCCAATGGAATGTAATTCCCATATAATTATTATTATAATGGAAATCTGTCCAACTATCCAAACATATAGAGACACTATGAAACAAACTATCAAATATGGAAATCAAATTCAACTTATACTCACCAACCATTTTGTCAATATCGTGAGTAACTTTATTTCATGAAATCCTAGTGCTAGATGGATTAAATGCACCTCTAGTAAATCTTCTTAATGACTACGATGTGCATGATTAAAAGGAAGACCCATAAGTAAACAAATCTTGCAAGAAATTTTCTATGACCAATTTCGCCACATTGAAATAAATTAGAACTCGTACCTTTACTGCCAGCGCCGACGCTGGCGGTAGATGAAGATGAGAAATTTAATTATATTTGAGAACTATCAATGTCGTATTTGTCGGATGCTTGTTCTCCATGTGGTGTTTGAGCATCCTGTAGGCTCTATTATTTTTAGAAACGAAGGCATTGTGAATCTTGCAATAATTGAATTGTGCCCGAGAAATACTATCGACCTTCATTCTTGTGAAATACAATCGGAAGATGGGAGATTGATATTCCTTCGATTTTGACTGAGGCGGTGGCATATCGCCCGCTTCCTCGTCATCTTCATCCAAATTGATGTTGAATGGAGATTCGGATTCGTCGGAGGTGGGTAAATCCTCATCAAAATTAGTTTGATTATGCTAGCCGAAATTGATTTGTTATATAAGTTTTCAACTTCTTCAGGCGTCATCTCATCGGCAACATAATCTCTGCCAACGGCCAAAGTCTCATCAAGATACTCGACCTCGGCTTCGATAAGATTCTCAAATAGCATTAGTATAAATGAGAACTCGTACCCTTTACTGCCAGCGCCGACGCTGGCGGTAGATGAAGATGAGAAATTTAAATTATGTTTGAGAAACTATCAATGCCGTATTTGTCGGATGCTTGTTCTCCATGTGGTGTTTGAGCATCCTGTAGGGCTCTATTATTTTTAGAAACGAAGGCATTGTGACTCCTTGAAATAATTGAATTTGTGCCCGAGAAACACTATCGACCTTCGTTTCTTGTGAAATACAATCGGAAGATGGGAGATTGTTATTCCTTCAATTTTGATTTGAGGCGGTGGCATATCGGCCCGCTTTCCTCGGCATCTTCATCCAAATTGATGTTGAATGGAGATTCGGATTCGTCGGGAGGTGGGTAAATTCTCATCAAAATTAGTTTGATTATGCTAGCCGAAATTGATTTGTTATATAAGTTTTCAACTTCTTCAGGCGTCATCTCATCGGCAACATAATCTCTGCCAACGGCCAAAGTCTCATCGAGATACTCGACCTCGGCTTCGATGAGATTCTCAAATATCATTAGTATTTATTATTACAAGAAGATCTTTCCATAATAATATTATAAAAGAAAATTAATAAAATGAGATTAAGAAGAAGAAGAAGAAGAAGAAGAAGAAGAAGAAGAAGAAGAAGAAGAAGAAAAGAAGAAGAAGAAGAAGAAGAAGAAGAAGAAGAAGAAGAAGAAGAAGAAGAAGAAGAAGAAGAAGAAGAAGAAGAAGAAGAAGAAGAAGAAGAAGATTATTGATAGTATTTTTTGCACAAATTAGCAACTTCAAGCTTGAAAATATAAGAGAGGAAGAAGAATATTAGAGTGAATTTGTGTGAGAATTGGTGTTGGAAAGAGGGGTATATATAGGTTTTGAAATGGATTTTAAAAAAAAAAAAAGAAAAACTAGTCGTTGTGAACCTCCGATTTCGGTTAACCGATTAACTGGCGGTTAAATCCCAAATGGCTACTTTCTTTTCACCGTTGATCTCCAACAGCTATTTGATACGGTCCATTGATTTCAAATGGTCAAAAATTAGCCGGTTTGGCCACAGATAATTGCCGTTAAAGAAAATCTGGTTAACGAGTGGTTTCGGTTGGTTGATTAACATAAATTTGTCTTGATTTTAGTTGGTGTTTTAGTTAGTTTTTGTTATTAATTTCGGTATAAGTTGGATAGATTGAGCATATTTTCATATTTATATATCTCTGGCCTATTTTACCTTATTTTATATTTATTTCAGGGATTTTGAAGTGTTTTGGTCTTAAGATGGACGAGTGTGGGCCCATGAGTTGAGTATTAGAGAAATCGGGCCCGTATTTGAAGTATTACAGTTGACACTGTGTATGTTGATTTACACTGGGTTACCCAGTGCGATCATTGTTTCGGAAATTAGTCCTCGGCCCATAAAATGAGCAATCCCAACTCCAACGCGCCTTGAAAAAGGATATTAATATATTATTATCAGCTGGGAAGACTTGGTCAAGGGTAGAAGACCTTTCCTTTGAAGGATTAGAGGAGAAAAGTTATTAAGGAAATAAAATCAAGATACCTCTTTGAATAATGATTTGGTGAGAGAAAAGGATACACCCATATCCTATAAAAGGAGGGACACGACCAGCTGGGATTTTAGTCCTCTATACACCTCTCGGACCTCTTGGGGATGACAACCCAAGAGTGTTTTTTATTTTCTATCTTCTATTTTTCTCAGTTTCAAATTCTAGTTTAGATCTTAGATAGTTTAATTAGCTTTCATAAGTCTTAGATTAATAACTTAGTAGTTCTTAGTTTGTTTTCTTCTCTTGGACGACGTTAATCTTCTCCGGTTAATTAGTAAGTTTTTAGTTTGCTTCGCTTAATTAGTTTAATTAGTTGGATGATTGTTGGCAAGATCTTATGGATCTAGAGCCTAGATTTGTTTAGAACCATCAGGTGGATTTTCAATTGGTCGTGGAGATGATTCAAAGCTCTAGAACCCTTGTTTTCTAAAATCTTTTCAAAACCTTTGATTTCATTATTTGTCGTTTACATCCACATCTTGATTCCAAGAGTTTAGATTAGGTTTTTCATTATTTTCTTATTTATGAAAACAAACCCAAAAGGAACCTCCGAATAGTTTTCCTCGAGAGATTCGACTCGGTTCAACTTGCCAACCTACAAGCGAACTCGTACTCTTGCGAGCGAACTTTTTAAGCTTGACGAACTTAAATAAGAATAGGTGCGTAAAGTTCGAATCAAAATGTTGGCGCCGTTGCCAATCTTGGATGAGATCTCTGGACACCCACCTTGATAATCTTGTTAATCAAGACACTCTAGATCACGCGATTCGAGATGAATGGATGATTGCACAGTGCTATTTGAGCAGCTCGACTATTTAATTTTCAGGGACGCTTTCTTACTCCTTTCCTCTTTTGATTTAATTTTTATATATATTTATGGCAATCAAGAGATTGTCGGATTTTTAGAGGGGGGAGGATGGATGAGTAGTGATTTATATTTTATAAGAGTGCTTATTTAAATTCGTGATTTTGTAGTAGCTAATAATTTGAACATGATTAGATTGCTATTCCCACGCTGAATTATGTTTACCTAGCTTTCCTGTCGAAGTTAATTAAGTGTGATTTGATGTTCTTGTCTTTGAGCGTTTGTAAGTGCATAAATTTTTCAAAATTTTTATTTATATATATTGTTAAATGGTACTTTGACGCACATGATTTCGCAAAACCTTAAAAGCAGCGTCAATTCAAAACTTTTTCATGCAAAACCCAGTGAGTAGCCTGAGTGTTTATCATCTTTGCATGCACTTGAGTGAATTCTGTTTTGAGATCTCTTTGAAATTGTTGTGTGTAGTTAGCTTTGACATGACGATTAGGCACAGAAAGAAAAACTTGTTCCTGCCATATCCATATATAATAGCCACTATAAATTTTGAATGAGACCCTCATAGCCCAATATCAATTTCCTATAACCATGAGTGTTTATGAGTTAAATCCTACGTCATTAATAGTATGGTGTAAGAGTTAGTTATTTTTGTTGGTTATTTCTTTTTTGGATTATTGTTCAGGGATTTATAAAAAAAGTTGTAATTAAGGATCACCATCCTTCACAAATAAATAATAATAATAATAATGATAATAATAATAATAATAATAATAATAATAATAATAATAATAAAAGAAAAGAAAAGAATAAAGAGGATGATGAATCTTGTTGAGTCGTTGCCTATACTTATAAAGGCTTGTTCTTAGTTTTGTTATTTTCTTATGGCGCCTAATGTTGAAGAGGCAAGAGTTGAAAGAAGAAGCATATCCTAAGCTTCTAAATTGTTTAAGTGGTTTGTGCAGAAGTCGGTTTTGGGATTCGAGTTGAGAAATAACCTACATATAAAGGCTACGTTATGAGAGTTTAGTGAGGTTTCGTTTGAATGAGGTTAAGCACTTCGTGATTAGAATGGTTTGGTGAGTTATTGATCACGTTAGATCGTGAGTTAGCCACACGACTTATATATTCCATACCCATCCAAAGAGCCTACATTACAACTTGAAAAGACCTTTTTCGATTCTTTGTTAGTTACACACTTAACGCGATGGAAAAGTTTTTGATTTTGAGTAATTGTTTATTGTGCTTGTATTTTGATGATTTGAGTGTAAAAACGTCCCTATAAAAAAAATTCTTGAGTGATTTTGAGCGTACACATATATATTATCCTTTGAGAGGATGCATGATTTTATTTTTGGAGCGGTAATGTAATAATGGTCGAGCGTTTGAGTTTGCATTGCGATTATCTATATTTTCAGAATTATCTATGTAGCATGACACAACTCTTCGCGTGGGCTGATTTTTATACTTGTTATTCTTTGAAATTATCATTTGTTCAAGGACGAACAAACCAATTAAGCGTGCGGTATTTGATTAACATAAATTTGACTTGATTTTAGTTAGTTTTTTTTAATTGATTTCGGTATAAGTTGGATAGATTGAGCATATTTTCATATTTATGTATCTCTGGCCTATTTTAACGTATTGTATATTTATTTCATAGATTTTGAAGTGTTTTGGTCTTAAGATGGATGAGTGTGGGCCCATGAGTGGAGTTTTAGCGAAATCGGACCTCGATTTGAAGTGTTGCATTTGACACTAAGTACGTTAAATCACACTGGGTTACCCAGTGCGATCACTATTTCGTAAATTAAGAGTCCTTGGCCCATAAAACGAGCAATCCCAACTCCAAAATGCCTTGAAAAAGGATATTAATATATTATTAGTAGCTAGGAAGACTTGGTCAAGGGGAGAAGACCTTTCCTTTGAAGGATTAGAGGAGAAAAGTTATTAAAGGAAATAGAATCAAGATATCTCTTTGAAGAAGGATTTGGTGACAGAAAAGGATACACACATATCCTATAAAAGGAGGGACACGACCTGCTGAGATTTTAGTCCTCTACACACCTCTCGGACCTCTTGGGGATGACAACTCAAGAGTGTTCTTTATTTTCTATCTTCTATTTCTCTAAGTTTCAGATTCTAGTTTAGATCTTAGATAGTTTATTAGTTTTCATAAATCTTAGATTAGTTACTTAATAGTTCTTCGTTTATTTTCTTCGCTTGAACAACGTTAATCTTCTCCGGTTAATTAGTAAGTTTATAGTTTGCTTCGCTTAATTAGTTTGATTAGTTCTCATGCTTTTTAATTATATGCTTGTTAGAAATTCTTATTAGAATATAATCAAAACTTCAACCCCCACCCCCCACCCCACCCACCCCAAGCATGATGAATTGGTTTCTTGATTACGTTGAGATTGTGATATTGAATTTATGAATGATTTTTGGCTAGATCTTATGGGTCTATAGCCTAGATTCATTTAGAACCATCAGTTGGATTGTCAATTGTCGTGGAGACGATTCGAAACTCTATAACCCTTATTTTCTAAAATCTTTTCAAAACCTTTGATCTCATTGTTCGTCGTTTATATCCGCATCTTGATTCCAAGTGTTTAGATTAGGTTTTTCATTATTTTCTTATTTGTGAAAACAAATACAAAAGGAACCTCTGATTAGTTTTTCTCGAGAGATTAGACTCGGTTCAACTTGTTAATCTACAAGCGAACTCGTACTCTTGCGAGCAAACGTTTTAAACTTGACAAACTTAAATAAAAATAGGTGTGGAAAGTTCGAATCATTGTCCGGAATTCAATTTACGGTTTCGATTTTAATCGAAACCGCCAATCAACGATTAACTGTAACCATTGACCAGTTAAAAATCATTGGTTAACTGACTAAACGTAACTGTCGGTGACATGGGTTCTCTGATTATATCTAAATTTGATATTTTTAGATACTTTTTAAGAACAAAGTATCATTTTCTCCCAAATCAGAGAACCCAAAACGTGGCCATTTCCAAAATCTCACCTTCCAAGCATGAAAATCAACTAAAGATGTCTAGAAAAATCCAAAATCATTTGTGATTTTAGACATTCTGAAGAATTCAAACGTGTGTGCAGTCGGACCATCGGAAACTTGGCGATGGGTGATGATCCTCTCGGGTGTGCTTGTAAGCATCGCAGTGAAGGTAAGTTCATCCATTATTTCTCTACTTTTGAATGCAGTTTGTGCGTGCCTATTAACTGATGCTGTTAGAAGATTTTGTTGCTGAATTCACCATTATTATGGCTTCAAAATTAGGGTTTCTTTTGCTTTTGTTATCTTGGTTAAAAATTAAGAATTTTTTTTGTTGATGCAAATATTATCTTTATTTTTCTACCTTTTGTGCATCTGGCTTGCTATTTATTATTTTATTTTATTTTGCAAGCTTAAGCAGAACGTGTTGTTATTTATTGTTGATAGGCTGGTTTGTAATTTTCTTCCTTCTTAATTTAATGATAGGGTGATGCTAATAATTTATACTTTTATGTGCTAAAATGTTGTGTGTTTTTTTTGGTGAAATTAGTATTTTTCTTCACCAAGTGTCGTTTTTTTTTTTTATAATTTTTGGTCGGGTATTACTATTAATTGTAGTTTTATTTTTGGTAAAATCTGATTTCTGCTAACAATGGTATCATCTGCTGCTTCTTTTCACGTGTAATGATGCTAATTTGTCGAAAATAGTATTTTAGGATATTAATCAATTGCGATTTTATATTGTTGTAATTTTTTTTCTTCTTGTGTAGGTATTCATTGGTGTTAGTATTAGTATCTGTGTTTCGCTTATAATGTTGTCAATTGATATTGATCAATCACTTGTTGTGCCCACATTTATGTTTGATTTCAATATAAATATAAATAGAAAATGCATATTGGCAATGTTGTAATTAAGTTGGGTTGTAATAAATATTTTGCTTCTACTAGGATATAAATTGCGTTAAACCCCTTAATGAAATGAAAATTAATCAACAATAGACAAACGTGGATGCAGTTATAGAATATGAAGATGGGAGAAAACGCTAAGAGTTAAAAATATAGTAGCAGTGTTTTTTTCTAAATGTTATATTTTTTTTATTATATTAGCAGTGCTAAAATTCAGCACTATTAATGCAAGTTTTTTATTTAATGTTTGCAATGCTAAAATTGAGTACCTACTAATAGAGAGCGACCTGATAAATTCTGGTCACCTAGTCATATAATGTCTAGCGACCTGAAGATGAGTGTAGCACCAAATCGCAAGGTTGGCGACCTCTCAGGTCGTACGAGAGGTCGCCCAGAGGTCGCACGTATAGTTAGCAATGGGTCACTAATGAGGACAACCTACACTACGTCAGCTGATGAAGTCAGTCCTAATGCAGTACATCTAGCTGTCAGATTGTATTGTAGCATAGTGACCACACGATCTAGTTAGACGTTGCAGAAGAGTACTGTAGCAATCGTAGCCACATATTCATGGTTACATTTATCTTACATGATACTATAAATAGTGGCGACATTCCCTGCTGTAAATATAGAGAAAAATATGATTGAGTTAAATTGAGAAAAGTTGAACACAAAATCTTTCCTCAAAGATGAATTATTTACTTTCTTTCAAGGTATCAGAGCAGGTTTTTGCCTGACTCTGAACACCTCTCCTCCCGTCTTCTTTCTCATGGAGGGTAACACCACTCCATCTCATGAGGCTCAAGCGAGCTCTCACTCAGTAATCCAGAATACTACTCTATCTTCTCAAAACTCAAACTCAGCAATCCAGTTGCAAAACCAGCTCATCTCAATCAAACTAAATGACTCAAATTATCTGCTTTGGAAAATGCAAGTTTACACAAAAGTCAGAGAATACGGGCTTGAAGGCTACCTCACTGGACAAATCAGACCTCCACCTCAGATCGCCGAAGGATCTGTAAACCCGTAATTTCTACTCTAGGTTAGGCAAGATCAGTTGTTAGCATCCTGGCTTCTCTCCTCTCTTTCTGAAAATCTACTTACCATGATGGTTGGTCTTGCATCTTCAAGAGAAACATGACAAACTCTGGAGGCTAACTTCTCCAGTCAAACTGCAGCTAGGAAGATGCAGTACAAGATGCAACTCTCCTCTATCAAGAAAGGAACCATGAGCATCAGAGACTATGTTAACAAAGTCAAAGCTTGCTGCGACATGCTAGCTTCAGCTGGTCAACTAATTTTTGAAGAAGACCAAGCAATGCATGTTCTCACCGGACTTGGAGGAGATTTTGACCCGGTGGTGGTAGCAGCTACAGCTCGGAGTGACTCACTCACCCTCAAGAACATTCTACCTATGTTATTAAGCTATGAGACCAGACTGGAAGCTGGAAATGCATCAAACCTCATCAACACAGAAGGATCAAGCCCTACTATCAACATCGTCAATCAGTTTTCTGGTCAGAGAAGAGACACCTGGACCGGTGCAGGAGCAAACAGAGGAAGAGATCACCACCCTGGAAGAGGTGACAGAGGAAGGAACAACAACAACAACAAAGGACGAGGTAGTAGATGTTTCAGACCAGGAAATAGGTCACCTTGTCAAATCTGGGGTTACTCTAACCACTCTGCTGACAAATGCTATTACTGATTTGATGCTGCCTACACTGCACAGTCCAATACACATAATAGCTCCAACACTTCAGCAAGCTCCTATTCATCTTATCTTGTCACTCAGTGCATTGATCCCTCTGCCCTATCACTGATGTCTGATTCAGGCAACGATGCGAGCTGGTATGCAGTTTTTAAAGCCTCTAATCATGTCACCAATGACCGCGATAATCTCAATATCGTCTCAGAATTCCAAGGAAACAACAAGGTTCAATATGGAAATGGATCAGGTTTGTGTATTTCTTATATTGTTAATTCTCAGTTTCAATCCATCAACAAATCCTTTTTACTCAAAAAACTCCTTCATATTCCGCACATAACTAAAAACCTTATTAGTGTCTCTCAATTTGATCAAGATACCTCTGTTTACTTTGAATTTCATCCTACTTCTTATTGTGTAAAGGATCAGGTTACACATCAAATTCTTCTCAGAGGCTCTCTTAGAAATGGCCTTTACAAATTTGACATTCAGCTCGCCATCAACTCCATCTACTTCTTTCACGAGACAAGATCCTAGTATCTTCATCACTGAGTCCAATGATCCAAATAAGGAAGCAGACGTACAGTTATGGCATCTTAGATTAGGGCATCCTACCAATAATGTACTACAAAACGTTCTCAAAACCTGTAATCTCTCCATTGCTAATAATAATAAAATTACTTTTTCCACTTGTTGTACTTGTCTTCAAGGTAAAAGCCATAAGCTACCCTTTTCTCCCTCAGGAACTGAACATACAAAATCCTTTGATCTTGTACATACAGATGTATGGGGTCCTGCTCCTGTCAAATCCTTGAATGGATTCTCCTACTATGTTTCCTTTATTTATCACTATACTAGATATACTTGGATCTATCTGCTAAAGCATAAATCTGATGTGCTCGCTGCCTTCACTCATATGCAAAATCTTATTCTTACTCAGTTTCATTCTAAAATAAAGTCAGTACAGAATGATGGAGGGGGAGAATTTAAAGCCGTCACAACCCTGTTTCACTCCTCTGGGATACACCACATAATCTCTTGCCCCTACACACCTGAACAAAATGGCCTTGTCGAAAGAAAACATAGAAGGTCTCGCTCTCCTCTCTCACTCTCATCTACCCATCAAATACTTGGGTGGTGCCTTTACCACTGCTGTCTATCTCATAAATCGATTACCCTCTAAAACCACTCAGTACAAAAGTCCCCATCAGTTCTTACTAAATCAAATTCCCAGCTACACTCATCTTAAACCCTTTGGGTGTCTCTATTACCCTCATCTTAGATCACTTAATAAACATAAGCTTCAGTTCAGGTCGCAACCTAGTACCTTCCTTGGTTACAGTGAACACTATAAGGGATTCAAAGTCTTACTGCCAGATAACAAGGTTATAATCACCGGACATGTAACATTTGACGAGCTCAAATTTCCCTTCTCTAAGAATTCTGAACCTCACCCCTGCTCCAATATTCAACCATCTATTCTTGGTCATCCTCCTCTTATATCTATTCCCCATACTACTACACCATCAGAGAGCTCGCCTCTATCTTATGCGACCTCACCATACTCACATACGACCTCACCACAACCACATGCGACCTCCCCACATTCTCCAGCAACCTCACCACAACCACATGCGACCTCACCACAGCCTCATATTCAACCTTCCATACTTGGTCCGCCTCCTCTTATACAAGTTTCCCAGAAACCATACTGCGTGACCTCACCAAAACCTCATATGTTCCATCCCTCCAGCCCTGCTCATCAGCCCATCCCACTATCCTCCAGTCAATCCAGTCCCTCTACTATTCCTCTTACTGTTGAATTACCAATCATGAGCTCTCCACATGCTTCTCCTTTTCCTTCTATGCCTAGTACTATTCCTTTTGCAGGTAAACACCACATGATCACAAGAGCTAAAGCAGAAAATTACAAGCCCAAGGTGCTCAGCGCGCAGCTCCTAGATTTCAGGGAGCCCTCCTCCTATGTTGAAGCTTTAACGCATCCCAAGTGGAAAGCGGCTATGTGTGAAGAGTATGCAGCTCTCCTTAAAAACCAGACATGGTCTCTCTCTGAGCTACCTCCGGGCAAGTCATTGATTGGTTGCAAGTGGGTGTTCAAACTGAAAACTCATGCTGATGGAACTGTTGCTCGATATAAAGCCAGATTGGTCGCCAAAGGATATAGTCAAGTGCCAGGTTTTGATTTTTCTGAAACTTTCAGCCCTGTTGTTAAATCTACCACTATTCGAGTTGTCCTCTCAATCGTTGTCAACTATAATTGGTCGGTCAAATAATTGGATGCCAATAATGCCTTTCTGAATGGCGAGCTGGACCGAGAAATTTTCATGACTCAGCCACCTAGTTTTGAGCAGGATGGTACCACTCTTCAGGTGTGCAGATTGTCAAAAGCGATTTATGGGCTTAAACAGGCTCCCCGTGCCTGGTTTGGAAAATTGCGAGTAGTTCTTATCCGTTTCGGTTTCTCTGCTTCCAAGGCTGATAGTTCTCTTTTCTACTCCAACACCTCCTCCAGCTGCATCTGGGTTTTGGTGTATGTCGATGACATACTCGTCACGGGCAGCGACAATGCCGGAATTTTGAAGCTTATTGCTCACCTTGATTCAGCCTTTTCATTAAAAAATATAGGCGAACTGCATCATTTCCTTGGCATTGAGGTCTCGCACACCGCTCAGGGTCTCCATCTGAATCGAGGCAAGTACATTTTGACTCTGCTCGAAAAAGCTGTTATGGCTGGAGCTAAAGCCACCCCTACGCCGATTGTTGTTTCTCCTGTCCTCTCTAAATTTCAAGGGGATCCCACTGTTGATCCATTCCTTTATAGAAGTATTGTTGGATCCTTCAGTATATTACAATCACTCGACCTGATATCTCTTATAGCGTCAACAAAGTATGTCAATATATGCATTGTTCGCTCTCACCCACTGGCGGGCTGTCAAGAGAATTCTGCGATATCTTGCCGGTACCGTTCCTTATGGAATAACCTACAATAAAACCTCACACTTTACTTTGACAGGTTTATCAGACTCCGATTGGACGGTGATCTGGATGATAGAAAATCTATCACTGGTTTTTTTTTTTCTCGAACGAAATATTGTCTATTGGTGTTCTAAGAAGCAGACCTCTGCTTTGAGGTCCAGCACCGAGACTGAATATTGCAGTCTAGCTCATGCTACTGCAGAAATAATATGGATCTGATCCTTGCTACATGAGCTTCATGTCATACTCCCCGCTGTTCCTACAATTTGGGTCGACAATCAGAGTGTTATTGTTGTTGCCTCCAATCATGTTCTCCATGCTTGTACCAAGCACTTTGAATTAGATCTACATTTTGTTCGAGACCTCATTGCGAAGAAATTGCTGCAGGTTCAGTTTGTTCCTTCCGTTGATCAGACTACCTATGCCTTCACCAAACTGCTATCTGATCAATTCTTTGTTCGGATTCGACATAAGCTCTCTGTTCTTCCTCTCGCCGCACTCGAATTGAGGGCGGATATTAGAGAGCGACCTGATAAGTTCAGGTCATCTAGTCATATAATGCCTGGAGACCTGAAGATGAGTGCAGCACCAGGTCGCAAGGTTGGCGACCTCTCAGGTCATACGAGAGGTCACCCAAAGGTCGCACGTATAGCTAGCAATGGGTCACACATGAGGACAATCTACACTACGATAGTTGATGATGTCAGCCCTAATCTAGTACATCCAGCTGTCAGATTGTAGTGTAGAAATAGTGACCACACGATCTTGATAGACGTTGCAGAAGTGTACTGTAGCAATCGTAGTCACATATTTTAGGGTTACATTTGTCTTACATGATACTATAAATAATGGCGACATCCCCTACTGTAAATATAGAGAAAAATATGTCTGAATGAAATCCAGAAAAATTGAACACAAAATCTTTTCTCAAATATGGATTCTTTAATTTTCTTTCACCTGCAAGGTTTTTTTTATTATGTTTGTAGTGTTAAAATTTAGTAGCAATGTCTTTTCTAATAGTTATGCTTCTTTTTAATGCAATTTGTTTTGTAAGTGATGTTTTGATTTAATGTGTTTGGTAATTTGATTGTTTATTTCCACTCAAATTGTTGATTTGACATTGTTGTATATAGTATGATAAGACTCTCAAATATTGTGTAAAATTTGAAGTCTATATTTTTGAAAATAAGTCTCAATTTTATGATGTTGTTATTCAATGTTAGCCAACAATGACTACCAACATCAACCAGAGTTACTTGAAAATTATGCAGCGGAAATAAAATTAAGAACACACTAAATTAAATTCAGTTCACAAGTAAAATACTTGTGAACTTGGGTATACAAGCCCGAAAACTATATTACTCGATTTGTTCACGAACACTACAGAAATATGAAGTAATACACGAAAACTAGAATATCAAAAATTTTATACTAAATACTTGTCGCCTAGATTGAAAATCTCTTCTCTGTTGGTCACGCAACTTCGAATAGCTTGTCGATTTAGAACAATGGCTTCAAGTAGTTTTCTTCTTCTTTCCTTGCCTGTGCGTCTTGCGTTGCCGTGCGTCTTCTGCTTCCAAAATTCCGTGCGTCCAAAAGTTCTGACAAGCATTAGGATTCTCTTGTCTTAAATAGACAATTCTAAAATGATAAACTTAGTAAACAAGCAAAACAAATTCTAAACACAATTTAGGAAACTAAATAAAGTCTTGTACTTAAACTAGAAAACAAATAAAATCCTAAATTTAGTTTCCTAACTTATTTTGTGCCCCAAAAAAACAAATAACAAAATAGGAATTAACAAGAACTAATTTCTCAACCTATTGTATTTGCATTATTCTTGCTTGCTAATTTCATGGTTTGCAGTGCTATAATACAGATTTTGTAGACTATTATTATTTCTACTACTTTATTCTATGTGGTTCTTGCTCATATCATTATTTCAGTATGCTATTTTATTTGTTTGACTACATTAATATATGTAGCAATTGGTCGATAGAACAACCCACCAAATGGTGCGGCGGAGCCAGTCCAAACAAACAAAGTCATCGAAAACAATAGAAAATCTGGGAAAGTTGAACGAGAGTATTCAGTACTTTATTAAAAAGAATGTTGAAGATTAGTGTTGTGAGATGCTAATTTGTGTGGTCGATTAGTGTTGTGAGATGCTAATTTTGACCCAGAGCAAGAATTATAATTTAAAATTAGGGCTCTGAGGGAACAAAAAGGAATTAAGTCTTCTTTCTTGCTTATGTTTATTTTTATTTTTTAAGTTGGCTTTGCATGAACATATGTAAAAATTAGAGGTAATTTAGCGGCGGGAATGTGTTAATGTGAATTTAGCGTCCCAAAGTTGTATTTGGCATCTTTTTTTTCTCTTCGTGTTTTGCTTCATGATTATATTTTGTTGGTCACTATATTGTCATGGGAATAAACTAATTTTGCAATGCTATTTTGTAGAGTAATATAATGCTAAGTATGTGTATTTGACAGTTCTTATCTCTGCTATTTTTTATTGGTTGCAAATCATGGTTTAGTAATATCATTTTGTGTTGTTCTTTCCAAGGGCCAGTGAATAATAGAATATTGTAGTGCTATTTTATTTAGTATTATATTGCTAATATTTGCATTTGAAAGTCATTTTCTATTTTTATCTTAATATTATTGGATTGCTTATTTATTTATTTTTTTAATGCTACTGTTGTTGGGTTATACTGACTAAAAACACATATTATGATCCGAACTTGTGTGTGCTCATCATACTATTCTTAGTAGTGATCTTCTCAATCCAATGATGATGCGTTTTAGAGATAAATGAAATAAATGATATATTGTTGAGCAATTAGAGAGTCCATAACTAAACTCCCTTGTTAGTTATGTGTTGTTTTGTTACAGTAATGATACTTCAGAACCACCATAATGCTTTTTGTGATGTAGAAGATGCTTTTATTGGATATTGCTATTTAATCATCAAGTCAATGCTTCTTATTTTGACCACAATGTTTCTTATTTTTTCATAATGCATGTACGTAATGTTGTTTACTTTAAATACCATGTTTTCTTCAAATCATAGTGTTGTGTTGAATTAAACCACACTTCAGAAATTCCCCCCAACAAATCTTATGTTCAACGAAAAATATAGGGTGTTTGTTCGTAAAAACTTCTTATTTTCTAATTTGCAATTTAGTCAAATAATCAAACCAAACTTTATTTGTGGTAATATAAACTATATTAAGGAATTTGGTGTAGGTGTAAAAAAACAAACGTAGAGTACATGTGTCTGTTTGAGCACAAATGTAAATAAAATATTTCAAGTATTTTAAGTTAAGAATATAAGCACAATATATGACCAATACAAGCATCATGTGTCTGAAAAAAGAGCATTAAAAATAAGAATATTCTTTTATGTTGGCATTTCGACACTATAATATCACTAATCTACTCATTCATTAGCACTTAATTACTACGAAAAGAACACTAAGTTGTTTCGGAAAAAACAAAGAGGGTAAAATTAATTATTATCTTCAAAGCTACGTATGTATATGATAAAAGCAGACTAAATGATGAGTTTCAGAGGAAGCTAAGACTTTCCCATGAGTTCAACCAAAAACTTTAAAAAAATATATAAAAAATAAAAAAACTGAAATCAAGTCCCAATACTACACTACAAAGATTACTAAATGCAGAAACAATCAAAAGAACTCATGAAACAGACACTAAATAAATTGAAGACAACAAAACTGCAAAAGAATAATCTATGTATCTCATATTTCATCTCCCCCAAATATCATTAACTTGTAAAGTACCACTGTTGAAAAATTAATTCTCGACAAAAATTTCTATTTTGTATTTGCTTTTTTTTGGGCACAAAATAAATTAGAAAACTAGATTTAGAATTTTATTTGTTTCCTAGTTAATGTAAAAGACTTTATTTAGTTACCTAAATTGTGTTTAGGATTTATTTTACTTGTTTACCAAATTTAGGATTCTAGGATTGTTTATTTAATACAAGAGAATCCTAAAGCTTGTAATCACTTTTTACGCACGGGATTTTGCAAGAAACAGAACACGGCGCAACGCAAGACGCACAGCAAGAAAAGGAAGTCAAGACTACTTGGAGCCATTGTTCGAGTTCGACAAGTTCTTCAAAGTTGTGTGACCAACAGAGAAGAGCTTTTCATCACGGCAACAAAGTATTTAGTATCAAGTGTTTGATACTCTAGTTTTTATATATTACTTCTTATCTTTTGTACTGATCGTGAACTAAGAAAGTAATATAGTTTCCGGGTTTGTACACCCAAGTTCACAAGTACTTTTACTTGTAAATTGAATTTAATTGTTGTGTTCTTAAGTTTTATTTCCACTGCATAATTTTTATTTTACTCTGGTTGATGTTGTTATTCAGTGTTGGTTAACATTGATAACAACATCACAAACTGATACTTATTTTCAAAATCATAGACCTTCAAATTTTACAATTGGCATCTAGAGCGGGTTACTTAAACTTTAAGTACTGATCCTTATTTATTTAGGTGATATGGATGCTCAAGGCAACCCAAAGCCTCCAATCCTCAATGAGGAGAATTACCACTACTGCAGAAACAGGATACTAAGGCGCCTTATTAATGGCGGTTCTGGAAAAACTGCCTTTAAATTTGTTTTTACGGCGGTTTTCCAGAAAACCGCCGTTAAATGTATGTTTTAACGGCGGTTATCCAAAAACCGATGTTAAAATCAATCTGTTAACGGCGATTTTCTGGAAACCGCCGTAGAATCCTACATTCTACAACGGTTTTTAAGAAAAAAGCCATAAAAACTTCAAAATTCTACGGCAGTTATTTGAGAACCGACGTAAAAACTGGAGGCCAACTGATTTTAACGGCGGTTTGAAAATAACCGCCGTAGAATGTTGGAGTTTTTACGGCGGTTGTTTGTGAACCGCCGTAGATGTATATATAAAATAAAAAATAGAGATCACAAAATCCAAAGCCACGTCATGGATCCTGGTGCCTGTTGATCTACTGATCTCCACCCTCTATTCAAAACAAATCTCTTGATCTCCACCGTCCATTCAAAATAAATATATTGACCCCCTTCCTTCTTCTTTCTCTCTTTGTCATTTTTCCTAACCCTAATCAACCTCCCCGACGCTCGCCGAACGGCGGTGATCCGCCGCCGCCTCATCTTCCCGGCACGATTCGTCCTCGAGTAAGGGTAAAGGCGAATCGGTTGATTTCCAGAGATTAATTCATTCGAAGAACCACGGGACTTCTTCACCAAATCCGGAGCGGGTTTCTCAGAGATTCGAGATAAAATCAAAGGCGAATGAGGTCGATTCGGTCGCTCTTCAAAGCTCCTTCATGTCTCTAAGTCTGGGCACCAACACTTTTCTTGGCCAACGCCTCTCTCCCTCTTTCTACCTCCCTGTGGTACGCCTTCTTATTTTCCCCGCTTTTTTCCCCATTTATCGACATTTTAGAATTCTTGAGATTCTCATGTGGTTCTGTTAACATTTTAATCTGCTCCTATTTTTCATAAACTAGTATATGTGTTTCCAGAACCTTGAAATGAACTATGTAAAAAAGAAAAAGGGAAAAAACAAACCTTGATGCCTATACCTTGAATTAATGCTCATATTCGTGATAATACCAAAATTTAGTACTATGTGTGGACTTTTCTGTTGGGATATAAAATTCAATGCAGTTTTTGCTTTTAACAGTTTGAGTTTGATAGTGTTCAACATTTCTATTCCACGAGATGCCTACTTATTATTCGGATTGAAACTTCGTGTTTGACATTTCTATTCCACTGTATTCGATGAATGGTTATTAACTTAATATGACAAGTGGTGTTGGTGAAATTGTGTTCTTGTGTTGAGTTTGGTGGTGATAGTGGGGAATTATGTTGATAATTTTTCTAACTCATTTTTATGCATTTATGCGCTACATGACAGCTTACTATTCGGATTGAGTTTTCTTGTTTCACAGCCCTATTCCATTGTATTAGATAAATGACACGTATAAAATTATGACATCATCTTGTACATGTGCTTTCAAAACAGTAGGATAGGATATCTGGACTCTATTAATTATTTTCAATATATAGTGAATCTGTGAATGTGCTCGATCTCTCTCCAAAAGTTATCAAGAATTAATGGGTTTTTAGTTACCTCTCAATACAAGAAGCGTGAATGCCATAATCTTGTCACCTTAATGAATAATAGAGCAAACATGGATCAGATGATGTTTTTGAATCTAATTTTCTCTTAAAGAGATCGGATTATTTGTTCTACTGGTGTTTTGAGTCTAACTGTCTCTTGAAGAGATTAATTATTGATTTTATCGGAGCAAAATTCAAATATGTAGGAAAAGTGATACTTAATTTGCAGGGATAATTATTGAAAGAAGTATGTTTTTTTTTAATTGTTGATTACTTATCAAAATCTGGTATTGTTGTTTATTATGACACGCGGGTATGTGGCTATATATTTCTCTGCCATTTTATTGAGATACAGAAGCTGGCATTGTGACTGATGAGATACTGGCTATCCCAAAATCACCTTTTATTGTCATTGGTTCTCTAGAGGCTCTTGGAATTGTTGCTGGGATGTATGTTCGAGGTATGAGAAGTTTATGCTTTCATCATCCATGTCTGGTGAAGAATTTACCTTTTCAGTTTAGAATGTGATGAAGTGAAAAAGAAATCCCAAATATTGCACCCCAACAATGAATTAGTAGTTTCGGCTTTATTCAGCTGCCTTGTTATTGAGTGTTGTGTGTTTTTTACAGCCATGCTTTCTTGACCAGCTATACCTATATTAAATCAGGTACGGCTTGGGTTGGAGTAATTAAATTCCCATTATATATATATATATATATAGGATTAGGTTCAAATGAGAACCATGTCATTATATGTGAACCTAGGGTCAATTGTAGTCCTTAGATCTAATTAAATGGATGGATCAGATCTTATGTGTATTTCCTTATTTGATTAAAAGCAATAGGATTGTCTATACTGGTGTAAATAACTGAAAATATTAATAAAGCACTGTGATTGTATAATAAAAGCACTGCTGGTATATAATAAAAGCACTAGTTCGCAGGTTCTCATATAATGACATGGTTCTATTTGAACCCACTCCTATATATATATATATATATATATATATATATATATATATATATATATATATATATATATATATATATATATATATATATAATATATATATAATGCCTATGACTTAAGATTGCCAAGTCTCATTTTTGTGTCTTCCACTGAATTCTGGGATTTTCATGGGCAGGTGGATGGTATTGTTGTTAGAGGTCAGGCCTACGAAGTTCGTAGTATCCGAGTCGATGGTAATGATGCCCTTGCTGTGTTCAGCGCTGTTCACGCGGCACGTGAAATGGAAATTCATGAATGTAGACCTGTTTTAATTGAGGTGGTGCCTATTTTATTTTTATTTATTTAAACAGAACCTAATGGGAAGGCTTTCGTTAGACTTATGCATGGTTGACCATTTCATGGCAGGCTCTCACGTACAGAGCAGGACACCACTCCACATCGGATGACTCCTCAAATGTAAATTTCGGAAGAAAAGCGATATGTTGGGAGTCAAGATCATGTCAAATTTCGCAGAGTTCACATCCGTCTTATTATTCGTATCAAGTGTCCGACTCCTTGCACAACTTATTAATGTCGTGTTTTTTAATTGACTCGAAATGACCTAAATATTTTATGAATATGTGTCTTATTGATACTTATTCGTTTTAATAGAAAATATGGTTTATTTTTACTGTGAGTATTATTTTTTATAATTATATTTATATTTAATTTTTATTTTCATTTCTTTTTTTTTTAATTTATTTTAATACTTTCTAGAAGGTATTTTCCAGAACTGCCGTAAATTGTCTGTTCTGGAAAACAAACTTTCTAGAAGGTATTTTTCAACAACCGCCGTAAAAGCTCTACATTCTACGGTGGTTTCCAAAACTGCCGTTAAATATCTTCCAGAACTGCCGTTAATTTCGACTTTTTTTACGGCGGTTTTAAAAAACCGCCGTAAAAATTTACGGCGGTCGATATAACGGCGGTTCAAAAACCGTCGTTAAAAGCCAAAAAAAAACGCCGTAAATGCCCTGTTCTGCAGTAGTGTACTCTCTCTGGAAACAGAGAATGCAGTGGAACTTAAAAAACATCGACGAACGTGCATGGAGAACAGTCCTAATTAGATGGGAAAAAACCACGTGTCACTGATGGTGAAGGCGATACCATCCCCAAAAACGAGATAGATTGGACTGTTGACGAAGTGGCTGCTGCAAAATGGAATTTCAAATGCATCAACACCTTGTGTGGATATGTAGATGCAAGTTATTACAGAGTCATCAAGAATTGCGATTCTGCAAAGGATACATGGGATGCACTCCAAAGGGTGTGTAAAGGAACTTAGAGCGTGAAGAGATCAAGGTTGAGAATGTTGATGTCTACGTTCGAGGCGATGAGAATGGATGAGAAGGAGTCGATCATGGACTACGCCATGAGACTATCAGACGTTACAAACGAGTGTAGAGAGCTTGGTGCGTCAATAACTAACTCCCGTCTTGTAGGAAAATTGTTGAGATCCATCTCAAAGAAGTTCAATATGAAGGTGGTTGCCATAGAAGAATCCAAAGATGTTGATGACATAGAGTTGAACACCTTAGTTGGAAACCTCAAGAAATATGAGATGGAACACCTTGGTTCCAACTCAAAAGAGAAGAATGTTGCTTTTTCCTCCGATGCTAATCCAGACAACGGTGAAGATGATGAGGAGTTTGATTTGAATGGGATTCTGAAAAAGATGGAATTCACTACGCTTGAGGAAGACGAATTGTCTTTTATGACCCAACGTTTCAATAATTTTCTGGAGAAGAAGAACAACCTTGGAGGATCAAGCACAAAGACCAGGCCACGTGTGTCTACACCAAAATTCACTGGACGCGCTCTTCCCAGATCTCAGTCTACATCATCAATTCTCAATGCACCCAGTTCCACGAAACCACTCAGTGAGGTACAATGTCATGAATGTAAGGGTTGGGGACACTACAAGAATGAGTGTGCTAACACTCTTAGGAAGAAGAGCATGGTTGCTACAGACTTCACTGAGGATGTCAATGATTCCGAGTTAACTGATCCTATTCCATCCTTATTCACCAATGTTGTGTGGGACGACGATGTCCATGTTGGTATACTTGAAAACAACATCGTGTGCCTGAATACCGAGACTACTGATTACCTTGAGGAATACGAGCAGCTGAGTGTTGAGCACAAACAACTGTTTGTCAGCTGGGGAAAACATGTACTTAAGGTCAAGGATCTCATGAAAGAAGTGGAAAAATTAACCAAGGAGAAGGATGATCAACTTCAATTAATTATCCATTTGGAAACATCGCTTACCAAGAAGGATGCTGAACTAGAAAAGGTGAAAACCGAGTTGACAAAGGTTCAAGGAACCATTATGAATATAAACAAAGGGAAGGAGAAACTTGATGAAATCTTGGAGATCAGCTTCCCAGAAACCTCAAAGTATGGAATTGGTTATAAACCAAATCAGCCACCACAAGTATCAAGCCAAGAACAAAAATCCTCCAAACGCCACAAGAAGAGAAGGAGACAGTTCGTATGCCATCATTGTGGAGAACTAGGGCACATTCGGCCTTTTTGCTGGAAGATTATTGGCGAGAGAAGACACTTTCAGAGAACAAATGTGGCTGCTAAATCCCATGTTGGTTCCCGTCTTACCAACATCAATACCAACACCAGATTCAAACAAGTGTGGGTAAAGAAGAATAACATCAAGTGAAATATGATCCATACCTCCTTGAAATCACATGTCCCTGGAGCTTGGTATTTCGATAGTGGATGCTCGAAGCATATGACTGGGCCAGAAGAACTACTTCCAAACATTGTCGGATTTCAAGGTGGAAAAGTGAAGTATGGAGGAGGTGCCAATGGCCAAATCGCTGGCTAAGGAACTCTCCATGTTCCCGGCGTTGTAACTCTGGAAAACATGTTGTTGGTAGAAGGACTTACTGCTAACCTAATAAGCATAAGTCAACTTTGGTACTGAGGCGATGCTTGAGTGGATGTTTTTATGAATGCGACATTTGCATAATCTTTATTTTATGGCTCATATGGATGCGGGTTTTAGGATTGCATGTTCATGGGTTGGATTGGTGTTACATGTTAATGGTGTGAGTTTTATACAACACGATTTATTCATGGCGAACTAAAAATTGTTTGATGCAGGAGAATAAGGTTTCATTAAATTGGAGAAGTCGACTTACAAAATGTACGGGGTGAAAATTACATTAAGGGGCAGAAACGGGGACCAGCTTGTCCAGGGGACCTTCGAGCTCAGCACTAAGCCCGACCTTCATTATTGTCTGGGTTGTACATTGGGTCCACCAGGCAGCCTTAAGAGACTGGTTGATGTCACCGCGCCGGAAATAGAAAGGAGGTAGATCGTCCTCCAACTATTTTTCATCCAGCTCAAAGTTAGTCCCCACTACCTAGAGCTGAGCTTTGACTCGCTCAATGGTGGTCTTAAGGTACAACTTTGCCCCTTTTCCCACCTTCTGTAGAAAGATCGTCATGTGGCGGTAGGTCGCAAGAAAACTATTCCTATATGCCACAATGAACCATTACCACACTTATCTCTTCATGAACGTTCGATGACCTTTCCCGATTCCTTCCTCAACCCCCTGCCTGCGTGCCACGATCACCTCTTGTTCTTTTTCCTTCTCCTTCTCCAGCAAGAGCCCTTCCATCTCCATTTGGCGCTCCGCAAGCCTGGCGACCTCAGCTCTCATTGTCTCTAGCTGACACCTTGAGACATTTAACTCTTCTCCTTTGGTCGCTATCTGGAGACGAGCTTCAACAATTCTCCTTGGGTTAAAGAAAATTTCTTAGTTTGTCTATTGGCATGGGCTGTCAGCTCGTCGCACGCCTCCTTCTATTTATTTGTCGATTCTCCATCAGAGTTAGCAGCTAGGAGGTGGTTGGATAGTGAGGCCATAAGAGGTTGTAGCTGTATCATGAGAAATAATAAGAATAAGTTATGAGTTAGAAATAATCTGAAACATATGATTAACAGGATGAGATTTTGAGGGATGAGTTGACCGAGCAAAGTATAGTGACGTTTAGACCACCTGGTCGGATATGTTGAGGGTCGCTAAATACTTCTTATCTAGGGTCAGCACTTGATTTTGGAGGAAAGGATGGACCTAGTCTGCATCGTCGCAATGCAGGAGGCCTTTGTTCAAATTTGGGGAGCCCGAGCTAGATGCTCCTTGGACACGGTGGCGTTTTGGATGAGGAGATGCGGATTGAGCTCGGGCTCGGCCGCGAACAGTTCTCTTCTTCTTACCCTTTCCCACTGAAGCATGTGAACTAATCTTTTTGATCGAATCAGCAACATGTACTATACGGGTTATACACTTTGTAACTTAAAGTATTTTTTGTTACAAATAACAATTTTTACTATACAAAATTTTTTATTTGCAATTTTAGTTTAATATTTCATAAAAAGAGTCATCAAAATGACGTGTGCGTTACACACAACTACGAGAGAGAGTATACCATGGACCCAAGTGCACCTTGCAAGATGCACCTTGTAATTTAATTTATCAATAGATAATTTAATTTATCATCAGATATAACTGGTATATATCATCACATATAAATGATACATATCATCACAAATAATTGAGATTCTAAATCTAAAATTTAAAATCCTAAAATTAAACAAATAGATCTTAAATAAAAAATTAAACCCTAAAATGAAAAGTTAATTCCTAAAATTAAAAACTAAACCCAAAATTGAATATTAAACTCTAAATCCTAAATTTCTATCATTTATCATCACATATAACTATCACATATCATCACATATAACTAACACATCACATATAACTGGTAGAATGATAGATTTTTACTGGAACCCTAAAATAAAAATTAAATAAAAAATAAAAAAACTTTTGAAAATGAAAAACTCTTGTACGAAAAATAAGTAGAAAATTATTATATTTAATAAATCTAATGTAATACAAGTTCCACTCGCCAATGCAATGCGTAAAAACGGGTACATATATCCCGTCGAATACACGCCAAAGTTTATGAAGTTATCCCTATCTTTTACCATTAATTAAAGAAGATCAATTTTCGTGCTTTGAAGGAGAGAGAGAGAGTAGAAGTATGCCTAGTGCGACGGCGGTTGGAGCCGTG
This sequence comes from Phtheirospermum japonicum, assembly GCA_014905375.1. Classification (NCBI taxonomy): domain Eukaryota; kingdom Viridiplantae; phylum Streptophyta; class Magnoliopsida; order Lamiales; family Orobanchaceae; genus Phtheirospermum; species Phtheirospermum japonicum. The sequence goes on along the minus strand of BMAC01000098.1, from coordinate 728,847 downwards.
GTGGGACTGGTGTACCAGATGCACTCTAACGCCCTCCGCAATCGCCGTTACATGCGCTGTGAGCAAAAAGCCGCCCCCTTCCTCTTCTTCTTCTTCATTTATATATGCGTGTATATACACATACATATTCGATTGCTTTAATTGAATTGAGAAGATGTAATTGATTTTTTGTTGAATTGCAGAACCTTGGAAGCATGCGGTGTCCATGGCTTTGGGAGCGGTGCTCGCAAACATGACGGTCGAGTGGGACGCCAAGGCCAAACAAGCCCAAGCCAAGAAAGCCAATGATCGGCCAAGTATGACTAGCCCCTAATTCGGTAAAAGTGCCCCTTCAAGCCCCTAATGATTTATCAGTTTGAATTTATTATTCTCGTTTAGCCCCAATGTTTTATCAATTTGAATTTTGCTCCCTGACTCATATCCTGAACGCTTCATATAGATCGATCCCGTTTCGTTTTTAGCATATGTCTCTCTTTTAAGACCTAGTCCATCGCGCGAATTTGATTTGGATATTAGATTGATATTATTTTTTAGCGGGCAGTTTTCTGATCTTTTCAGATGTAGTGTAGTTTACTTTTGAAGTTAGTATATAAGAATATTATAGATAAAAGTTGAGAATGGTTGTTGAATATGGATTTATTTTGTAGTAAATATTATATATAGCCATATGTTACATTGTTTGCGAATGTGGTATCAACCGAAGAATAGTTTTAAGCCTCGTTTAGTTTTGAGATGGGATTAGAGAGGAATGATAAAGAAACTGATTAATCATAGGATTTTAATTAAATTATCCAAATAACCTCATGTGTACTTGGTGTGATTATTTGGATATAAATTGAATTTTTATGCAATAAATTATTACTTGGATTTTTATAGTTTTGACTAATTTGCATTATGTGGAATGATATGGATTAATTTAACCCACCTCACAGATGGGATGAGTTATCCCACAAAAATGAATATTTGAGCCGGGCTTTAAATTTTTTTGACGAGCTTCGCCATTTGAAGGAACATGTGATTAGTTGTGATAAACTAGTATATACAACCCTAGTCACATGAAGTAAACGAGGCCTTATCAGATTATCCTTAATGAGGACATGTTTGTGAAATCCACTTTCCCCATAACTCAGCCTAGTCGACAACCCTTTCCCTTTTGTTTTTGAAATGTATCAACGTACCCTGTTCTTTTCTTAGCCTGTGATCAGATACAGTACCCATGATATTCACCTAATATATTGGGTATATTTTTCCCCTTCTTTTTGCCTCTGTTGAGGATTCTTTTTTTCTTCGAAAATACGACTTTTCTCCCGTGTGGTTTGTTCATTACAATAACAATCCTTGAAATTCTCCATTTTATGTTGGTCAAAAAAATCATTAAATGTTTTTAGCATTTCAAGAGTTTGTAAATAATTTATAAAGCAAAAAATGTCTAAATACATAATTCAGTCTGGGGCACCATAATATGGATTTGGTTCTTGTCCATCTGCAATGGCTATACATCATTCATTGTCGGCCATAACAAATTCAAGTTAACCTCCGAAAAAATAAGGCCTTCGTACATGGTTACTAGTTTGGTTCTTCATTTGAGAACGCGTCTGTGTTATGCTGTTCATGAACTTTGTAAATAGAAGTTAATTTTTGATATACTTTAGAATTGGTGTAACAATATATTTAAAAAAGTGTATGACAGCTTCAAAATACTAACAACCACAGGAAATTATAGTAAAATTGAATAATCCCAAATGCAAACAGACATCTAATTTCTATAGAGATCTTTTGTGATTTCAGACAAATCTTAGTCTTTGCAAGTAAAAGCAAATTTTCATGAAAAGTCTTGGTCGAGGTTGACTTCTTCTTTTAAACACATTTAGGACTACAATCACCGCAAATAAATGTTTTGCCTGCATTCTTCATTCTAGATCCTTTATTTATTTATTATTATTATTATTATTATTATTATTATTATTATTATTATTATTATTATTATTATTATTATTATTATTATTATTATTTCTATTGTGATTGCAGATGAGAATGAGGATTGCTTGATTTGTTAGGGCCGAAGCACGGCGTGTACAGGATTCCCTTTCTGCTTAGGCTTTGGATTGTTTTTCTTTTTCCTTTTTTTTTTCCTGCTCTCGCTGTTATTTCGGTCTTGAGGCCTGATTGAGACAAGTATAAATAGCAGGTAAAAATGGAAAGTTGGATGTGAAGCACAAAGGTTGAAACAGTGTTTCTAATATTACTTCTTGAAAAGCAGAGCTGAACACAAAAGTTGTGCTTCACTGTAAAGTGTTTTTCCCCCTTGACTTGTGGTTGCTTGTTTGCTTGTGAAGTGTTTTCAAAATTGTACTATAAACATACTTATGGTTACTTTTTCTAATTATGAAGCCCATTTTATAACTTTTCTAAAAGTACAGCCCGGGTGACTGTACCTATGAAATCATAATCGCCGAGTATAATTGGAGACCATATAGTTTTCCTTTTTTACGATGACAACTTTTAATAATTAGTATTTTGACATGAAAACCCTAAGTGAAATCTTTGGGCCTGGGCCTGAATGGATGTGTTTTCATGCCCAATTTTCAGTTTCTAGTATTTGAGAATGATTTTTGCGAAGTTATTAGTTATGGTGTGAAAAAAAAATTGTTCGTCTTTTTTCTCTAAAATTCCCTTATTTGGAAATAAAAATATGTTTGTTTATCGTTTTTGAAGTGCTTTTTTGACTGATTGTGATACTGTAATGAAAAATGGCGGTTGCAGTTTTTGAAATGTGTTGGTCACATATATTTACGTGATTACATTGACAAGTTATTTGTTTGTGTTTACGAAGTTCTATTTCCATGAAAAAATTGGAAACTGAAAAGTGACTCAATTGGCAATGAGAACTTGGATATACAAATAGCAACTATTTTGATAACTTCAAAAAGTAGCAAAGCTTGAAACTCTGTCTTGAAGAAAATATTCTTCCTCAGCTCGTGTAAATATCCTTTTCGTTTTGTCAACCGTTTTCTATTTTTATTTATTTTTTGTCAAGTGTTTGTTTTCAAACACACCCATGGAACTTTTAGTTTCCATGTTCTTGCCAAAGCTACACACATGGTCAAAATTAACACGCAGTCCAACTCAGAATCATCGAAACTACACACATTCAAGACTTTCAAGTCCATGGCGTTGACTAAGTCTTGCATTATGGATTCCATTATGTATGTATTAATTCACTAAAATACAATTTTTAAAAAAAAAAAAAAAAAAAACACTATAAAGAATATTATAGAATCAAAATAACGTGTAAAATGACAATGAAGAAAGGAGAAATTATTAGATTGTTTATGAAATTCGAGCAAGTCAGCCAACCATGTTGATTGGTTTTCCAGTGGCACCAGCAAGCATACAACAAAATTATCCAAAAGTTTGACTGCTAAACTTAACTATGTGATGTGAATACATTAGCAGACTTGCAATGTGAATATATAGTTGGGTCCAGACAAAATATTTAATTCATTAACAGCATTATTATTCAAAGTCCCTTTAAGTTGGTCGCCACTCATCGTACAAACTAAATATTCATAGGGGGTTTCTGCTTCATTTAACCAAAAGGGTATACAGATTCTTGGATATATAGACTTCAAAGGCTCGATTTTCCGCAAAGAAAAACAATACTAGTCAATAAATACACAGTGGATCAGTATAGATATTACAGATACACACACAAAAACAAACACGAGAACACTATTTCATAAAAATGCGGCAACCAAACAGCATCAATTAACTATTAACTAATGACGTGGTTTGAGGAGACAAACCTGAATGTCATTTCCAAAGCTCTCTTGTTCTTCTTCTATACTCTTTGCCGATTCCACAATGGATAGGTTGCGGGCATCCACCTCAATCACTTGAAGCGTTGCTATCTCTCCAATACCACTCGGTATCCCTCGGAGCTTGTCGCAATCATAAAGAACTAAGAGCTCAAGCCTCGGGAAATGGCCACTCTCTGCTACCCACTGTTGAAGATCCGTTCCGTCGATTAAAAGCACTTTAAGTCGACTGAACACGCTTTCCTCTTCAATTTGAGCACTTCAAGACTACGCAACGAGCCCACGATCGTCATGTCTTCCCATGGGATTTTGCATCCTTTCAATGTTAACTTATTAAGTGTCAACGGGAAGGCGATGAGGCTCTTAGACAAATGAATCTTGATGTGGGAATAGTGTCCCGCATCTATATGCAACGCCTCGAGCATATGAAGACGCACGAGATTGTTTAACCCGTACTTTGACCATCCCGTCTCGTCAACATATGCGTACGAGTAATGAACTCTCAATTTCCGTAAGTTTGGTAGCACTTCCAACATCCTCTCGGAGCATGTGAATTCTTGAACACGAGAGAGAGTGTGTAGGTTCTCGAGTACCGACGTGACTCCCCAAGAAGGATCGGGTAAGCAACCGTCCAACAAGATAAGATGCCTTAGTTGTGGCATTCTCCAAATTCTGAAAGGTAGATATAAAATGCCCGTAACCCCTTCTCGACAACTGTGCCTGATGATTAAGGTTTGAAGATTCTCGAGTTTAGAAAAAGATTCAGGAAGTCATACTCGAGTACCTTTTTATGGTCGGTTTCGAAGGTAAAAGCAAGGTACCTCAAGTGAAATAGCTCAAATATTTGATCAGGGTACGATGCCATTATTATATTGAATGCGTCGACTACCCTTAGAAGCCTAAAGCTTCTCCAAGAATCTACGGCGGTGTGCTTGAAAAGAAGAATAGTATGGATGGGCGAGCCATTAGTGTTTCGAAAGCCGCCCAAAATATTTGCCAAAATACTTAAGCGGCGTGAGCTCTGATCAATAATACCCTGTGACGAGCTCAGTGGAAACTCATTAATGACACAGAGAAACTTCTCATCACGAGCTTTACTTATACAGAGATCTCTTAAGAGATCGTGGATCTTGACACGTTTGATTCTGCCGTCATACTTCTTTCTAGTTACCAAAATGAGACTTCGCTTGACCAATTCTTCTAAACACCCCTCCGCAAGCTCTTCAAGATCATCAGATCCGTTCGGTCTCAAAAAACCCTCCGCGGCCCATAATTTGACGAGTTTCGAAACATTGATCTCGTGGTCTTCTGGAAAGCACCCCATGTATAGAAAACACGGCCTTAAATAATGTGGCAAGTATGCATAGCTCAAAGATAGTATTTCGGAGAAACGGTCATCGCTTGCACTATTCTTTACAACCGTTTTAACATTTCTCGCAATATTTGCCCAACTCTCTTGCCTACGATCGGCCTTAGACAGCACTCCAGCAATCACAACAACCGCGAGGGGTAGTCCTCGGCAATTTTCCGCAATTAGCCTCCCAATATGTTCCAGCTCAGAAGGGCAATTTTCTCGCCTGCCAAACACCTTCTCTTTGAGTAGACACCAGCTCCGATCAACGTCCATCAAGTGCACCTCATAAGGACGGCTCGATGAATCGACGTAAGAAGCCACTTCTAACAGCCTGGTCGTTATTACGATCCGACTACCATTAAAGTCGTTTGGAAATACTGCCCTTAACTCATCCCATACATTTGTACTCCAAATATCATCTATCACTATTACATATCTCCGTCCCTTTAGATATTGATACACACTTCGTACCAAATATACATCGTCCAGCCCCCGCTGATCAAGAACGTTGCACATCTCCAAGTACCATTTCGTTTTAGTGGCGTTAATGGAATGTAAAATGCTTAAAAGAACGCCACGCGCGCTATTTCCTTGTGATACTGTTACCCAGGCACGAACGTCGAAGTGATGCAGAGTTAAAGGGTCGTCGTGAGCGTACCTTGCAAGGGTCGTTTTACCGACACCTCCCATACCGACGATCGGGATGATTTGGAGCTTCGTCCAATCCCACAACGGGTTCTTTTCCGTTAGTCGGGGCGGGTCCTGATGGAAAAGAAGGAGCTGAAATATCCCGATCTTTGATACTTGTGATGATCTGATTAACTTGGTTGGGAATGGAATCGAGTTTTTGTAAGGATCTATTCAGACCTTGGCACAACCTTTGTTGCCGGTTTGGATCTGGATAATCGGGAGAGAGAGTTAGTCCGTCGTAAATATGGTGCTCGATGATATCTTCAGCTTGATTTGCTGCGATCGTGATTCGTTCTTCTAAGTTGTTGGCCTCTCCTGGGAAGTGATCATCAAGAAAAGTTAACGAGTAAATGATGCTTTCGTGCAGGGATTTGATTTGTTGCTGCTGATGATGAAGAACATCAATGAATTGGTCTAGTGTTTGTGCAAGTGAAACAAGAGCAGCATAAGCCATTTAACTCTTTTTTTTTTTTTAATTAATATTTTCTTGCTGTTTGACTGTTTCAAAATTTATTAGTGGGGGCATTGATGGTCGTATAAATGAATTTAAGGTCTTATGGCTTCAATGGCTGTAATGGTTGTTGGTTGATGGAGTTCATTGAAAATTAGGGATGGCAATGGGGGCGGGTACGCCTACCTCCGCCCCCGTCCCCCGCTTGAAAAAGTCATCCCCATTCCCGTTCCACTCCGCGCTTCATACTAAGCGAGTATCCCGCCCGCCCCCCCACCCCCGCGGGTATATTAGTTGCCCCCGCCCCCACCCGCAATACCCAATCACCCTCTCCCGTCCGTATACCCGGTTCGTACCCGTTTGTACCCGCTTGTACCCGTGTACATTTTATCACTTAAAAAACTAAAAAAAAAAAATTATGGAGCTTGATTTTTAGATCTATTTAAATATAAAAAATTAAAATTATAATAAAATTCAAATAGCATAACAAACATTTAGTCTATTACATTTAAAAATGGTTTAAAATATAAAAAAAATAAATAATTAAATAATAATATATGCGGGTTTGAAACGGGTCTCAAATGGGGACGGGTACCCGCGGGTACCCAGCGGGGGGAACCTTATCCCCATCCTCGTACCCGCCTCCGCAAAAAACCCGCAATATCATACCCGCCCCCATCCCCATCCCCGCTTAAAGCGGGTAATCCCTGGGGGCGGGCGGGTTCCCGTTTCAACCGGGTTTATTGTCATCCCTAGTTGAAATCTCTCCATTATTTATCGTTTTTTGTGTTTCTTTTCCCAAACAATTGAACTAAAATTAAACTCAACAAACAATTACGAGATATAATCATTGTCAATTGGTAAGAGTGTCTCCTAACACAGGTGCACAAATTATTTTAAGAGTTAAGTCCTGATTGGTTGAAATGATTCAACCGATAGTTGTTAGATGATAACTAATAATGATATTTGGTAGCTGATTTCAGTTAGTGCTTTGTGAATTAGTTGATTAAAGTAGCTGATTAAAGTTTAATTTACCAATATAGACATAATTAACAAATATAAAATATTATACATAAAAAAATATAAAAAATAGAAGAAATAAAATTATAATAATGAATTAAGATTTCCCAAAAGATTATTTCAAAAAAAAAAAAAGACAAATACTTGAAAAGTAATTATAATAATAAATAAAACTTTAATTATGACTAATAAAAATATTTTCGTAAAATATAAAGTTATATATTAGTTTTTAAATAAAATATTTTTTACAATATAAAAGGATAAAAAAAATTTACCAAATAAGGTAGGAGCTTATTAGAAAAAGTTACGATTTGTAACTTTTTCTGAACATGAGCTTATTAGGCATAATAAGCTATCAGAAGCTTATTCTTGATTCTTACCAAGCAGCCTAAGAGAGTTTATTGTGATGGAATAAGTTATAAGCACTTTCAATAAGTTCAACCAAGCATGCCCTTAGTGTCACTCCGCCACAAGTCAAAACCAAACCATAAACAAACACAACAAACCCGAACCCACACTTGTGAAAATAGCCCAACAACCTCACCACACCCCAATCACCTTCGGTCCAACAAACGAAATAGGAAAACAATATTGCGGGCACGTGATACGATATCAAAAATCGACCCGACTATACAAGGTAAAAAAGCAACGAAAGGGGTAGAAGGTTCTAGGTCACGGCATATATGGTAATAAGGTTTTATAGTTATTATGAAATTATGGAAACTAAAAATCTTAGTATGGGAGTATTTCCTTATTTTGGATGTTGAGTATAATCAGGCAAAAAACACTTGGACATCATACACATTGAAGCACATGCAGCTTGGTTCAAGGACAGTTCTATGGTGATTGCTTATATATGAGGTATTATTATAACACAGGATTGGATGAACATCTCAATATTGTTCTTTGTACCCTTAACACTGTGTTATGTAAATATATTCGTTCAAAGGGGCATATTAGTTGTGATAGGTCATTCCATTTTATGTAAATCTCTATCTAAGCTTGAATCGAGCTCATTTTAAGTTGTTGAGTCATGAATCTTGCTAGAATCTGTCTATCAGTCCAAATTAATTATTTTAGTTAATAACTGTTGCTTAAACATTTTTTTACTTAATTGAACTATCTTTAGGTTATCTCGGCAATAATAATAATAGTTAACTATATGTTGAAGAAAGATTCAGATATGTGAGTTTATTTTCATATTAATAAAATTGAACAACATTTATCGAGAATAGTTTCTTGCAGATATGGGGAAAACGTTCTCAAACTGGATTCGACCCGTTTGTCTTGGAATTTGCAACTGGAGTTTATGCAGGCAAGCAAAAGGGTGGCCTCTTACAGGGACCCTTTACAAGAAGGTACAAAAAAAAAATCTAGAAACTCTATTAATTTAACTCAAGTGTCTAATTAATCTCTCTCTTATGCAAAATAGCATTTAATAGCTAGCTAACTCCAAAAGCTTCCTGTCTTTCAGATTTCAAGTCTCAGTTACAAATCAGTGGCTCATTATCTTATCCAAACACGACGCTTAGATACTAATTTGAAGAAAAGTATTTGCAGCCCGGTCCCGGGCTCTGCTAAGAGATCATTGCCTTTTTCGGACATCGAAATAACTAAATGAGATGACGATCATTCTAAATCTAGCGGTAAACTTTTAAGTGACACTGATCATCATCCTAGAACCCAACCTGAACCTGAACTTTAGAAAGTTCAGCATATTTGTTGATTAATGTATGATATTTAGGGTGTATTTCCTAGAAGGAACCATTTGATTATATTTATTTATTTCTGTGTATTGGCAATCACATTTTTGTTGCAAAGGGAAATGGTGAAATTTATGTGGTTTAAGTGGTTCCTACTTTGTCTTAGCTGTTTTCTGTAAAACTGACTCAAACTTTTGTGCACCCCTTTTTAATAAATTAATTTAAAACACGTCAGTTTGCTCGCAAGTGTACGAGGTAACTGTAGGGTGATGAGTTTGACTCGAGTCGTATCTCTCAAGGAAATAACTGTTCGGTCTTACGGATGTTTTTCTCAATTACGAATAACATACATATACATTTGGGATTTTGAATAGATTTGATTGATCATTACGAACTAAGCAGTAATTTAAACTAAAGCTAATTAAACTAATTACTCTAACTKGATTATCAARTACGAGCAATAATTTAAACTACTTGAACTTAAGAACTAAGAATTTAAAGCAACGAATCTAAGCATGAATATAATAACTACCATCAAACAATCGCATCATACGAATCTAAGATTAACGAATAACTAAGCATAAATCAATCGCATAAATCAACTAAATTAACCAATATCCAATAACAAGCATAAACGATTAAGCTAATTAAACTAGTTCTAGCATTAACTAAGAACTAAACTAACAATTAAACTAGAAATTAACTACTAAATTAACTAAGAGTTTAGAAAACTTATTGGAACTAKTYAAAGCAMTAAAAAGCTCCAMCTATTCCYGAGGTTGAACGTTGATCTTGGGCGAAGAATGAATCCCGAACTCGAATTCGATYTTTTGGARGCGTTGTTCTTCGATCCTTGATCTCCAMCTTCAAATCTCGTTATGAGATGTGGGATTATTGTTATTATAAGCTCAAATACCTCAGGGGGTCGTGTGTTCTCCTTAAAATCCGAAATAATGAGGGTTTATATAGATTTTGCATGACTTGGCGCATAAGAAACCCTAATTTCCGAATT
>BMAC01000098.1:679712-710918 GCA_014905375.1 Phtheirospermum japonicum | reverse complement strand
TGGCTAAAAGGAACTTATATTGTGTCTCTCGGAGATTATAATGATGGTCCATATGTAACTATAGTTTTCTTTTTTAAGTTACATGTGCAACTGTAGTTGATCTTCAATGTTGATTGAATTTATTTTTGATGTCCTTTTCCTTTTTATCTTTTAGTGGTTTTTGATATTTTTCTTTTGTTTTTAAGTTTTTTTTTTTGGTTAATGTTATAGGTTGTCTAATTTACTTTCACACACTATGTTTTGAGGTTGGGCCAAATATTGGCAAACTATTTGTCGACATTTAGGCCAACTATGTATTCAATCTACACTAATTTTTTCCTGACAACTATAATTATATATTGAATCTACACAAATCTTTTCCGACAACTATTGTAAAAATATTCCTTTTAGAGGTATCCATTGATTTATGGTTTATTCACAATTTAATTACAAAAAGAAAAAAGTTACCAAAATTTACTCGTTTATACCTCGCATTCAATATATATATAATATATCTAACAATGCTAAAAGATGGTTAAAATTTACTGATTATTTTGTTGCATTCAGATCTATTTGAATCACATGTGTTTCTCGATTTTCTATTATTATAACTAACTAATATTTAAAAGTTTCATTATTATAACTCTCGTGCAATACACATATTAACTTCATGTCGCATTATTGAGAATTAAGAGATGGAAATAGTTCAAGATTATTTGTTTCGACGCAAAACTGAGAATAAATAGTTAATGTGATCTATAACGAGTTATTCAAATTTTAAAGTATATAATTTTTTTTTTGTATTAATAATTCAGTTTGTAAAGTTGATAAATTATTTCTCAACATTCACATTAATAATATAGTTTATAAGAAAGTTTTTTAAAATTTAAAATGACCTACTTTTTTTTTCTTTGTATTTAATATTCACTTGCTAAACTTAATAATTTTTTTAATAAATACTAATCCCTTCATCCCACAAAAATAGTCCACTATTCTATTTTCGTCCGTCCCACAAAGATAGTCCAGTTACCATATTTAACATATCATTAATTTCTCATTTCCACACATACTCTTAATTAATATTTTTGAAATACTAGTTTTCTATCTCGTAAATTGAAAATTGATGATTACAATGTAAAACTTTACTATTCCAATAGCAAATATACTAATTCCATCACTGATATTTATGAGTATTAATTGACATTAATAAATTCAAGAAGGATATAATTGGAAAACACTAATTAAATTAATGACTTAACTGTATAAATTACAAATTTCTTAATCTGTGTGAAACCAACTGTAAGACCATCAAATTGGAACGGAGGGAGTACTATATTGTTATACTTTTCCTAACGACACTCAACTAATTAATTACAAATCCCCTTATATTACTAATTGAATCCCCACTTTCATTTCTACTTCCACGTGGAGCATTATGTGATTTTCTTTTTCTCTTTCTCTGTTTCTGTCTTTTCTTTTTTATTTTTTTCCCTTTCCACTTGATACGCTAACTTACCCACCACCATGCACACTCAATTTTAAATATTTTCTTTTTTTTCTTCTTTCCACATACGCTATATCTGTCCACACCTATTTCCTATATATCTATGATATTTATTTGTTTTCCCTTATATTTCCCACCCCGTCCTATTTTCTAGGTGTCTGTCATTTTTCCTCTTCCTATATTCTTTGACGTCTCTCATTTCTCTCTCCTATTGTTTTGTATCACAATTTCTATTTATTCAAAATTTTAGTTTGTCCATTTTGTTTTCTCCTATTTTCTTGCGGTCTCTCATTTTCTCTCCCCTATTGCACATCCAATATTATAAGTGTGTTTAAGTAATTTTTTACACCAATTTTTTATTTACAATTTTTATTTATTTAATATAATTAAAAAATAATTTTGTTTTCTATATAAATAGAAACCATCCATCTATTAACTAATTCTTTGAAACTTTTTTTTCATTTATATTATTTGATCTAACGATACTGATCAATTTGTCAACTTGTTTCTAGATATTATTACAAAATTTTAACATTTTATTATATATTATCATAAAGTTCTATATTAATTTTTGTTTTCTATTATATTTTATAAATTGTAGTTTTTGACTAATACCTTTATACTTTATTTGTTGAGATTACATATTAAGTTATATTTTGAGAAAAAAGTAATTATTTTATATTAAAAATAACTCACAAAGAATATATAATTTGTTGAGATTACATATTAAGTTATATTTCGAGAAAAAAATAATTATTTTATATTAAAAATAACTCAAAAAAAATATATAATTAATTTTAATATTAAAATAACGTGTTTATATAGCCCACGCAATACAAAATGCTATTTACACTAAGCGATGTTGGGATCAAAAAGCAACGCGCTTTGCGTGATACGCGTTTTAAAACACTAGTTTTTACCTATACTAATATCTATCTTGTTTATCTTCTTAAAAATCTTTCCTTATCATTCTTCTCTTCATTCTTAAATGTCCCCAGATTTGACATATAAACTTTGGTTTTGATTTCTAATTATAATTCTTAATTCATGATCGATTTGTGTGTATGATTGAACTGAGATATCAAGTGGAGTTTTATAAGCTATCGAAAATGTGTTGTAATGACTGGTCAACCTTTCGCAGAGGCAAATGGTACTATTCCTCATTATTTGTATTTTATTTTTTAGTCATGAATTATAAATGAAATAAACTTCTGATTCTTTTTTATATAAATTATTTTTTGCATGTGGTTTTTTATTTTGACGAGATTTTCTAAAATTTTGAAAATGCACGATTGTTTTGTGTAATTTATAATTTATTCCGTAGACCTTAAATAGTTGTTCAAATAAAATTGATCTTTATTTTTAGAATCATAATGGTGCGTAATTCAATTTTTAAAAATTTTCATCCTGCATTTGTCCCCATTATACTTTCCACTAGAATATAGTGCTTATTTAACTTCTTATCACATGCCGATTTCTTGTTTCAAAGATTAGCTACATAATTTTGAAGGCGGGGCATATATTATTTGATTTATTAATATTATTTATAAGATGAAAATGCATAATATTTGAGATTTTTTGAATTATTTCAATGGATCTCAAATTGTATTCTGATATGATATTACGAGATGCTCTATCTTTTCAACTTTGTTCTTTTTTGACTTATTTCAAATATGTGGAATTTTCTTTATTATTTGCAAAATATGATTTTGTTTTGAGTAAAATTTGATGTATATTTTTATCAAATCTAACATATCCTCATCCTTATTTTTTATTAATATCTTTCATATATAATTTTAGAAAAAAGTCTATATACTTCTTTATTTGTTTTTATTTTTCACAATAAAATATTTGTCTTTTTGAAATATTATTTGGTGTAGTATTAAAATTATATTTTATTACATTAACATTATACAAGTACACCAGATAAATATTCAATTTCGTCTATATCACCAATTTTAGAAATTGTCAGCTTTATACTTCAATGTCAAGAGTAAAAGTAGAAAATGATTGAAAACACTTTATTATGACAAAGACGATAGATATGTAAATAAAGTTAATAAGTTATTTTATAGAAAAAAAAAAGCAATTGGTAAATTAAATAATATATTATTATTTATTATTATTTATTCATTCTTAAAACTTATGTATATTTAATACACTCAATATTGTAATATATGTATATATATTTTTTAATACACTCAATATTGTAATATCTTCCCTATATATTAATGCAAAATTCTCCTATCCTATGTGTCTGCTTCCCACGCTTCGTTAGCTTTGAAATTTTTTTTGGTACTTCGTGTCATCCGAACCTAATATTCACCTAATTTAGTATTTTTCCTTTTATTATATTTGACCTAATTTAATACTTTCCTAATATTATATTTTGCCTAATTCAATATTTTTATTTTATTACATGTTATCTACTTTAATATTTTTTCTAACATATTTTTCCCAATTCAATATCTGACTTTTATTCTTCTAATATAAAAATATAAAAAAGTTATATCTAATTAGAAAAATTCTATATAAGTTGAATTAATTTTTATTTAGAATAAAAGTCGAAATAATTTTTAATATAATTCTAAATATTTATTTAAGAAGAACTTGAGTTATATAAAGTTATTACAAAATAGAAATAAATATAAAAAATATAAAATTATATTTTTTATATAATTCTAATATAATAAATTGAAATAACACTAAAAATAGATATGCAAAACTATTGTTACACCAAATAAAAAATAAAAATAAAGTGAATAAAAAAGATAACATAATACTAATACTAATAATAAATTATTATGACTAGAAGATTAAATATTAAATATATTTTAAATTTTTTTATCTAATCACCCCTACATATTAATGCAAAATTCTCCTTACCTATGTGTCTGTTTCGTATGCTTCGTTTGGCAAATAAAAAAATTCGGGTGCTTCGTTTGCTTATGTGTCATCCGAACCTAATATTTACCTAATTTAATACTTTTCTTTTTATTGTATCTTACCTAATTTAATTCTTTTATTATATTTTTTCTTATTCAATAATCTCCTTTGATTCTCCTAATATAAAAATATAAATAAGTCATATATAATTAGTACATAAGATCTAAATTAGTTATTTTAATTAAAAGACAAATTACATATAAAATAAATTTATTACAAAAAAAATATTATAATGAAAATAATTAAATAAGTTTTATTGATAATAGAATTTAAAATAATTTTATTTTTGAAGTTTCAAATATTTTATATAGGTAAAATATGAGTTATTTACAATAATCTAAGTATGTAACTAAATATTAGTAATGTAATCAATATAAACATAAAAATATTAAATTATATACTAATAATTAATAAACATTGATTAGACACCAGTACAAAACGACACGGGTTGAGAGTATGACATCTTTTAAATATCTCAAAGTATGTAACTAATAATTATTAACGAATTTATTCTAAACATTAATATATAAAATGATTTAATAATAATAATTAAAAATTAGATATTAGACATGGGTGACGCCTTTTGAATTTTTGTATGTATGTAACTAAAATTATTAATGAATTTAATTTAAACATCAAATACAAAATTACTTAATATTTATAATGACTAATAAATAGATTAGACATGTACAAGGCACGGGTTGAGAATACATTATTTTAATTTTTTATTTTAGATTTAGAATTCAGTAATTATCACAAATATTTTTTATATTTATCTTTTGATAAGTCCCGTGTAATACACAGGTGTTCAAACAAGTATATATTAATGCAAAATCCTCATAATTTATGTGTCTGCTTCGTATGCTTCGCTTGGATAATAAAAAAATTTGGTTTTTCGCTTGCTTATGTGTCATCCGAGCCTAATATATACATAATTTAATATTTTCCTTTTATTGTATCTTGCCTAATTTAATATTTCTTTTTATTATACTTTGTCTAATTCAATAATTTTCTTTCATGCTTCTAATATAAGAATATAAAAAGTCATATATAATTAGTAGAAAGAAATCCAAATTAATTATTTTAATTAAAAGATAAATTACTTATGGAATAATTTTAATTAAAAAAAATTTATTTATGAAAATAATTAAATAAATTATATTTATAATAAAAGTTGAAATAATTTATTTTTGAAATTATAAATATTCTGTATTCAATAATTGAAGTATGTGACTAAATATTAGTAATGAAATCAATCTAAATATAGGGAAATTCAATGGTGCCGTGAAGGCACCATTCCTCACCTATTTATAACTATTGGATCAATTTTAAGGTATAAATATTAAAAAATGGACGAATGTAAATGCACGAGAGGCGGGGGTTATGGTACCGTGAAGGTCTATATATTAAAATATAATATTAATTAATAATTATAATAATTAATAAATTGAATAGGGCACGGGTTGAGAACCCATCCTTTCAATTTTTTATTTTAAATTTTAAATTTTATAATTTTTATAAATATTTTTATATTTAATTTTTTATAAATTCAGTGTAATACACGTGTGTTAAACTAGTGTATATCATATATATATATATACACGTCTGTTAGGATGGTACCTATATCTATGTTCTCAACGAAAATAATGAGAGGATATTGCACGGTCCACATGGAGAAAACAATGTAAATTCCCAACTCAGAGAGGAGGGGAGAGAGTAATTGGGGCTTTGGGGTTTTGCCAACTCATACGTCCCATTAGAAACGACAACACAAAATACTTTACAAGAATCTGAAAAGTGTTTTCTATTTTGCTTTTCAACTTCAAATCAATTCAACCCCCTCCCATAAAAGCAACTCTTCACAATTAGTCTTTCCTTCTTCTCTCTCGTCATCCCCCTTCCAAAGGTATTTCTCTCTTCTTTTTCTTTTTCTTGTTTTTTTTTGTTTTTTTTCTTTCCGGGTTTTCTCTGAGTTTGGGTTTTACGGGTTTTCGCTTGCATGCTTGCCTTGCCTTTACTGCCCTTTTCATAATCGTGGATCTTTGAAAAATCTGTATCTTCTTTATTTTATTATTTTTTTTCTTTTTTTGGCCCCATAAAGTCTTTAATTTTTCATCAAGGTGTCACTGGTTGCGCACAAGCCAAAACATAAATTAATTGATCGAAAGTAGTTCTTCTGTACTTTTTGTTCCTTTTCAGTACATGTTCTTTAGAGAAATCAATTAAAGATTCTTCGAAAAATATTTTTATTAAGAAAATATTGGAGAAAGTGTAGAAAGATTTGGATTTGCTCAGTTATTGTTTAAGAATGATTTAAGTTTTAATATAGTTCCAGAATCTGACGTCATGTGTTACTTTAAGTGGGCTCATTTGATGTCGGTAGAAAGTCCAATCATTAAGTTGATTATATGTTTACAATTTAAATATTTGATAATGTAGATGATGGATTAAAGTAGTTACACATTGTGCTACAATAGTTGATTTTATTTTCAAAAAGAAGTGGTGTTTGGAAGATGAATCTAATGAAGTGTAAATTGTTAACTTGAAAGTCCAAAGGCTATTTATCGCTTATCTTGTTGACATATTTGATTATCAGCGTTTGATAATGTATTATTGTTTTTGCTCCGAATGTACTCGTTTTGTTGTTTGTATGTACGCAGATAATAATATCATAGAAAGGCTTCTTTTTAGGTGACAAATTTAACCACGGTGACAGCAAGATGGGTCGCAAAGGCGTAACACGCAACGAACGTGCAAAGAATCCGGAGACATCACATCAGAAGCCAAGAGACGATTCGCCATGTGTCACTCGATTTTTCAAAGTCATGTTTGGCAAGGATCACTGGAATGTTCTGGTACTAGAAAATTTCTCTTTTTTTTTTTCTTTTATTTGTCGTCTTCTCGTATATTATAGTCTTCGTATTAATTTGTTTGTGCCCTGTAGCTCGCAACGTGGCAGCTTTGGTTGTTTTTAATTGTTACATTTTTCTCTGCATATTAATCGACAATTCGACATGTATTTATGACCCAAAATTTGACTCTATATTAAACTGACGAATTTGAATTCTGCTATAAATTAATTGCCCGAAATGTTGGTATCCGATTAATGTTTTTCTTGGTAAGCTGTAATAAACCATGTATTTTCTTCAATATCACTAATTAGAGTGTCTTGTGACAGGAAATTCTCAAGTGACATTACTTATGTTGAAATAACTGGCTACACTTTACTTAGTGTTTGGGTTTATAACTTTCTAATTTGTCATAAAGATCCATTTTACGAAAAATGCAGCTCATTTGAAGCAAAGTCAACTTTATATCCCGTGATTTCATTTGTTTCATAAACGAGACATTCTTTGTTTAAGTAATACGGGTTCTTTCTGTTTTGTTTATACATTTGCCTTTTAATACTGGTAAAAGTTGAAAATCTGTATTGTAAGGTTTACATGTCATGTTTTTTCCCCACTAATCGATGCACGAGCTTGTTTTTGTTTTAGCATGTGATATGATTAAGTTGAATCTCACAAATTGTTGAAATTAATTATTATTTTAATTATTACCTTAAGTTCTATGCAGACATAATTTTAGTGTTCCGTGGTTCAATAGTTTTTCTTGAATTATTCTCTTGCAGTATTTGCCTCCCAAATTCGCTCGAAAGGTGCGACACTTAGCTGGCCAAAAAACTGAACTCGAGGATTCAGATGGAATCCGATGGCCCGTAACGTATTCGTATGTCGACGGCTCTCTAGCATTCCGTAAAGGGTGGAGTGATTTTTTCGTCGGCCATGGCCTAAAAACCGGGCACTTTGTCATATTTAACTACGTAAACGAAAGACATTTTGTCGTTCATATATTCGATGAAAGTGCCATGGAGATTACTGACTTTAACTACATGGGCCCCCGACGTAACAAACGGCTGCGACCAAACCCGGAGATCATCTCCGTAGACGACCCGTCTGAGCCGACAGATGAGAATTTGCGGGAAAAGCCGAACTCAGCTGATTCGATCGCCTCTCAATCGGAATTTCTGGATTTTCAAATGCAGCCAAATGCTAAAGTCGGGCCGATATCAACGAGCATGGACGATCCGAACCAAAATGTTAAAGTTGGGCCGATATCCATGAGCATGGATGATCCGAGCCTCATGATCGACAGACGAGACGAAGGTTGCTATTTTCAAGGAGAAAGGATAAATATATTGTACGATTTGTCGTGCTTTGAGATGGAGAAAAAAACGTGCGACTTGAATGTTTTTGAGAAAGCCCGTTTTGTTACGGAGCAGGTTAACAAAAAGGCGGATGATACTGAAATGGCTGAGATTAAGGGATATTCTGATGATGTCGACAAGTTTGAGGAAAGTTTAGGCAAGAAAACCGAATCTACTCGTACTGATAATACGAAAATAAATGCTCAGATTTGTGTTGAGAAGTTGGACAAAGCTTCAGAAAATAAAGTAGCCGCTTCTCGTTCTGTAAAGATGGAGCAGGTGAAAATGGCTATGATTTATGAAAATCGTGAGACTTTCGTTGACAAAGCTTCGGGCAAAAAAACGGAGCAGATTAAGCTGAAGGGGGGTGATGCTCAAACGGCTGCGATCCGATCAGAAAAGATTAACAGCCATTCTGGCAATATTTCCACTGACAAGCTTTGTGTTAAACCTTCTAATAATAGTAACTTGAGAAAAAGCTTGCAGGATGTTGTTTCCGATTCTCGGAATGGTGAGAGAATTTTGTTGGTTCTTTCTGTTTTGCTAATACTCTTGGTAGATATTTTGTAATATGGGTTTTCGCTAATTTTATAGAAATTCGAAAACTTGGTCAAAATCGGGAAAATTGGTTTAATTAGAGGGCGTTGATCTGATTTTGACTATAATACTTTTACAGATAGTTCTTTATTTAACAATTGATAATAATAATTGATGCATTAGGCGATAGCAAGCTCCGGGCATCAGGCATTGAATCTCTTTCTGTGGGTCGTAGTAAGATTGCTGAGAGGAGGGATTGTGCTGTAAAACCCCGATGTCCCGTATCTTCAGTTTCCAGCTCGGTGCCTAATCGTACATATGGTTTACGTGTGTTTCTTTTCAGAAATTGAAATTCGCTTCGTTGTATTTGTTGCATAATATTGTTATTAAATTTCATTATTTTGTTTTGAAATTGTAAACAGGTCAACGTGTTGTTAAGAAGGAGCAGGTGGAGTGGAGAGTCGAAGGCAAAGTTTTTCCTGAAGTACCTGATGGTGTGTTTTAGTTTTTCAGTTCTAATCACTTTGAGATTACTTTTCTGGATAGGTCATTCATGCAAAGTCCATTAATTGTTTGCATAACTTAAAATTCACAGGTAAAAACCCGATTATTGCAACGCTAGATGGTAAGATGTTTTTGCCGCAGGCTAAAGTTGAACCTGATCTGCCTTATGATACAGTTTCCTCGGGTGCTCTAAATCCCTTTTCGACAGAAGTGGAAAGCCAATTGTATTTGGTATGCTATTTAATTTGTCGTTGACTAGGTTCTTTTTTCTTTTTTTTTTCTTCCTTGTATGTCACTATTGAGAGAACTATAATTTACATATTTACTACTGAAAATCATTACCTACACAGCCTCCTAAAATTTGTGATCTTTTTCTTTCTTTCTTTCTTTCTTTCTTTTTTTTTTTTTAATTTTAAATTTGTGTTCATGCATTATGCCCCAAAATTATTAAATTTTTTTTTCACTTTACTGACTTCAAATAAACATGTTTAAAAATCCATGGGCTTAGCTGAGGATGAGTTAATTGGTTAGTCATGGTTCATTGGTTTAAGGAAATAAAGTAGAATATGGCGTCCAACAACAATCTATAGTCTAATTATAATGCAATATATCTTCAATTATAACCCAAACGCTGAATTATTTTGTAAATTTTGAAAAGATATGTTAATTCAAAGTGTTACACTCCTTGTTTTTTCGTGCTAATCGTATACATTAAATCTTGAACTTATGAACAATTATTTCTGCAATTTTTATTGGAATATTCATTTCAGTGCCATTGAAAGTAGGTATATAACGAGAATATAATTATTATGGAAACAAAGAAAACAAACCATTTATACTTCAAAAGAAAAAAAGGCAAGTTTAAATACATTACAAATAACCCCAAATTTAATTATACTACAAACCACCCCAAATTACAGTTAAATTTGGGTTATTTCTAAATATTACAAATAACCCCAAATTTTCGTCTTACATTTTATATTTACATCCCTCCATATTTCTAAATAGTCGGAAAAGTTGGGGCTATTTGTAACTCTTATTATAATTTCTCCATGATGCTCGTTTAGGAGTTGCCCGTACACATTCCACCAGCTATAGGAAGGAAAGTGCAAGAGAAGGGGAAGGTTATATTTCTGAGAGGCCCGAACGGAAGGCTAATTCCAGTGCTCTACCCGGGTCTGTTTAACGTTAAAGCGTTGACGGGTAACTGGAGCCTGTTTTGCGAAAAAAACGACATAAAGCCAGGAGATGTATGCAGATTTGAAGTTGAAGACGAGAAGAAGTGCTATTACAGAGTTGATATTACACGGTCACATAGAAGGTGAGTTTCCCAAGTGATCCATCCATCAGAGTTTGTTTTGTTGTATCGTCTACAAGTTGGAATATGCTTTGGCGTGTTATGATGCACCGGATTGTAGTGGGGATTTTAATATTGGTAAGATGGATTTTTAGACTAATATTTAACATTTGTGTAGACATTTATAACCCTGTTCTATCAAGCTTTAGTCTTTCAAAAGAAACTAGCTTTATCAAAATTTATTAGCTTTGCTACAGATAATGTCGCAAATAATGAAAACTCAGTAAATAAATACAAGGGCTACACAAACTCACACAACAAAGATATAGGTCGAAAATAGAGATTACACATACACAATAAACATACATTGACAAGGATTCGAATTTAAAGTCATAACCACATTGAATCTTGATAGATTAAACTCAGTTGATGGTGATGGTTATTGAAACGGTACTTGCTATTGATATCCGTGGTAGAGTAGTGCCTGTTGGTCCTTTTAGGTTCGTTAAAAAAGGTGGAAAGCAAATTACATTTTGAGAAGCTGCATTACTAATCCTGGAAACAACCAATTTGTACGAGCATTAAATCTAATCAGGGAGGAACTTATTAATGAATTGATCAACACGATAAAATAATATGATATATACTCTTTGCAAAAAACCAACAGTTCAGTTTTGTTGTCTATTTTTCTAATTATATCAGTGCTGATGAACCGAACCACGAGAGCTTAGCTCAAATGGTATCAACCCTCTCTAAAAGGTCAGGATATCGAATCCCTTTGTGTGTGTATTTATTTGTAAGTCATTTTTTTTATTTTTTTTTAAAGTATCACTGCTGGTGAAAAATGAAAACTAATTCTTTTGTAAAACCAAAACTATTATTGAATAACCTCTGAATGACAACAAGGTCACCGGCACTCAGTATGTGAAAATATAGTCCTAAAACAAATAGGAGCATGGAAAATGAAGCATTATGATGCCGATCTGTTAGATGTTTCAAGCATATCAAATGGGCGTACACATCTGCAGATTTGCCCGAAAATGTAGGCACGTCAATTTTTCCAACATTAAAAAAAATAAAAAAAATATCAAAGACGAACGAAGTGAAAAGTGAGTTTTTTTGAAACTTGCTAGGCTTGATTCCAAATCGTGATATCGAGAGACCTTTATTGCCACCCTGCACTTAAGGCTATAGCTTTCGAACTTAAAATTGCAATTTAGCCTTAAAAGATTTGGGGAATCTTTTCCTCCCCGTATTGATTCATCCGGTCCCAATATATACATACATCCAAGCCTTATCATTAGGCATTGATTAAGCTACAAATATGGTAACTAAATAACAACTTTGACTATACAATATAATAAAAATATATCCTATATTTAACACACACCCTCAGTCGAAGCGGGAGGTCCACGGACACTGAGACTGTCCCAAAGTCTTCAAATAAAATTCGGGGAAGACCTTTAGTGAATATGTCAGCTATTTGGTGTCGTGAAGGCACGTGAAGCACTCGAACTTGACCACGAGCAACTTTTTCCCTGACAAAATGAATATCCATTTCTATATGTTTTGTCCGTTGATGCTGAACTGGATTACCTGATAAATAAATCGCATTGACATTGTTACAATAAACAAGTGTGGCCTTTTTAATCGGACAATGCAACTCCAAAAGAATATTCCGAAGTCAACAGGATTCAGAAACAACATTCGCCACCCCACGGTATTCCGCCTCTGCACTCGATTTTGACAGTGTGGGTTGTCTTTTAGATGACCAAGATACCAAATTGTCACCCAAAAATACACAATAACCAGAAGTAGACCGCCGTGTGTTGGGGCATCCACCCAATCTGCATCTGTATACGAGACCAGAGTAGAAAATGAAGATGAATATAAATGGAGGCCGTACTCCAATGTACCCTGATCATATCGAATAACCCTCTTTAGAGCAGTCATATGATCAGCTCTGGGATCATGCATATGCAAGCAAACCTGTTGAACAGCATAAGAGATAACCGGCTTAGTAAAAGTAAGATACTGAAGAGCCCCTGCAAGACTCCGATAGAGGGTGGGATCATCAAATTTAGTACTAGATGTAGCACCAGCCTTTGACTTCGTATCAACCGGAGTAGGGGATGGTTTGCACGAAGACATACCTGCTCGTTCAATTATCTCCTCGGCATATTTCCGTTGAGATAGAAACATACCTCCTTTATTCCGAGTCACAGCAATACCCAGAAAATAATTTAAAGGACCTAGATCCTTCATAGCAAACTCAGAGGCAAGAAGATCCATAATAGAACAACGAAGAATATCAGAAAAGGTAGTGAGGATTATATCATCAACATAAAGTAAGATGTATGCCATATCAGACCCCTTACGATAGATAAATAATGAATTATCCATTGTGCTGTTAGTAAACCCAAGAGATAAAACATAATTTGCAAACCGTTTATACCAAGCTCTGGGGGCTTGCTTAAGTCCATATAATGACTTACACAATAGATAAATATAATATGGATGGTCACGATCCCTGTAACCCAAGGGTTGATGCATATAAACAGTTTCCTGAAGCTCACCATGAAGGAAGGCATTTTTTACATCCAATTGATTAATTGGCCATGCCTTCGAAAGAGATAGACTGAGAACAATACGAATTGTAGATGGTTTCACCACCGGACTAAAAGTCTCACCACAATCAACGCCAACCTGTTGAGTCTTGCCATCACCTACAAGACGGGCTTTATGCCTCTCAAAATCACCATTAGATTTAATTTAATGAGTAAAAATCCACATAGAACGAATCACATTCACATTCGGAGGACGGGGCACCAACTCCCACGTCTTATTTTTAATAAGAGTATCGTATTCATCATCCATGGCCATTTTCCAATTTGGGTCACGAAGAGCTGCTACCGGATTTCGAGGTAAGGGTGACCTCTCAACCGTAACATGCATGGAATATTTTTTATTGTGTTTAAATATGCCATGTTGACTCCTGGTCACGAATCGAGACTGTTGGAGGTGAATATTTTGTGGAGCAGAAGGAATGGTGGCTTGTGATTGTGTTTGGGCCGTGGGGATGGTAGCGGGCAAATCACATTCTGGGCCAATAAGGGAGGACGGCCCAGCTGAAGATGGGGTCTGCTGGGTGTGAGATTGCGGAGACGCGGGCTGCCCAGCGGGCGAGTCCACCTGTTGGGCTTGTGTGACCCTAGGCCCAGGTTGAATGGTGGATCCAACAAGTGGGCTGGAGCTAGACGGTACAGAAGGGGGAGTATTAGCAGTTTGAGGAGTAGAATTTTGGAGATGATGCATGATATAAGGTGTGAGGCCATCATCAAGAAAATCATATGAGTGGGATTTTGGGGTATGCCCGGTAGCAAAAGGAAACTCATGCTCATCAAATAATACATGGCGACAAATAATTATTTTACGGGAAGACATATCATAACACTTGTAGCCACGATGATTAGAAGGATATCCTAAGAACACACAAGGAGTAGACCTTGGTTGCAACTTATTGATAGTGGTGGAAGGAATAAGCGGATAGCATAAACACTCAAAAACCCAGAGATGATTATAAGGAGTTCTTTTGTAAAGAATCTCAAGAGGAGACTTGTTTCCCAATAAATTTACTTGGAAGCACATTAAGAAGATAGGTTGCCATTTGAAGAGCGTGATGCCAAAAACTAGGGGGAAGGGAGGCATGAGCTAAGAGAGTACGAGTGATATTGTTAATAGACCGAATTTTCCGTTCAGCCTTCCCATTTTGAGATGAAGTGTGAGGACAAGAAAGGCGAAATTACATGCCATGAGTTTTGCAAAATTCCCAAAATGGACCATTATCAAACTCCCTACCATTATCACTTTGCACATTTTTTATATTACGCTCAAATTGAGTTGAGATATGGGCTTTAAAGGCTAAAAAAAATTCATAAACATCTGATTTGTGACCCATAGGAAAAGTCCATAAATATTTAGAAAAATCATCAAGAAATAGAACGTAATATTTATGTCCCACGGAACTCAAAATAGGCGATGTCCAAAGATCACTATGTAAAATATCAAATGGCATAATAGTATTTGTCAAAGAAGAGACAAAACTCAACTTAATATGTTTTCCAAGAACACAAGATCCACAAATATTAGAGCTAAGTTTAGTACAATCAATGCTTTTATTTTTCCTAAGCACATCTACGATAGGAGCTCCCGGATGACCCAACCGATCATGCCATAGCTTTGGTGAGATTGTGGCAAAAGTAGAAGAAAAAGGATAAAGATCTCCACGACTATCACATCTCATTATTGACATCCCCGTCCGATAATCCTTCACAGAGAACCAAAAGGATCAAATTCAACTGACACCAAATTATTAGTAGTAAACTTTCGAATATAAATTAGATTTTTAATCAACTTAGGAGAATGAAGAACATTGTTTAGGGCAAGGGATTGACATGAGGATGGCAGATTTGTGTGACCGTACCCTAAAATTGGAATAGTGTGACCATTACCAACAACAATATTATTATTAGGATTATTGCTCAAATTAAAATAAGACGAGAGATTACCGGTAGAGGAGGTCATATGCGATGTAGCTCCGGTGTCCATGTACCACGATGGATCGGGTTGGTGAAGAGACATGGTGTACATTGATGCCTCGATATCTGTAGGAGTATATGAACCATTATGTCCGACTGAATTAGGAGCTTGCTGAACATAAGCCTGCTGTGGGCGTAGGCCCAATAGCCCAACTTGGCGCATATTTTGGCCTTGTGGTCTGGCCCACCCCTGATTTGGGTATGGATAGGGAGGTACGGGCCACCATCCCCAAGGATATGGCTGCTGAAGTTGTGAAGCTTGCTGCCATTGTTGAGGGGACTGAGTTGCGCCACCTTGACCACCGGAAAACTGACCTCGGCCACCACCTCTACCGCCGGCTATGTTGCGACCACCACCACCACCAGAATTTGTATATTTTCGGCCACCATTGTTGCGTCGTTCAGAACCTTGTGTACCATTTTTTCCCCTGAAATTCGAATGACCCAACTTTTCAGAATTTTGCGGACCATCATCATTCAAAGTAACCACCATTGCAGACTCGATGGCAGCCTCCTTAGCCAAACCGGCTTCTTCAAGAGTAAGCATGGAGCGAGCTTTGTAAAATGGAGGAAGAGGATTACTTTGACGGATCAACGTACCGACCCCTCGGTATGGTTTAGTAAGCCCTCCAACCAATTGTAACACCATTCGACTGTCGGACACCGGAGCCCAACGTTCTTCAATTGATCCGCTAAGGATTTGAGACGTTGGCAATAAGCAGAGACATTCGGGAAATCCCCCATAGAAGTATTGGAGAATTCTTGTTCCAAAGCCACGGCCCGAGAATGTTCATTGTCTTGGAATATGTCACGCAACCTATCCCAAGCTTCCATAGCCGTAGAGTCGGGCTCAATAATAGTTTCAACAAGTCACGAGAAATGGTAGAATAAATCCACGAGAGGACTGTAGCGTCCAAGGTCATCCATAGTTCCTTCTCCGTATCCGTAGATGGTGGAGATGTCTCTTTGCCCTTGGCCGTAGGAATGATATGGTGAAGGACTTTGTTAGATTTTGCATGAACCTTAAATAATTCCGCCCATGTAGAGTATTGAACATTTTCCATCTCAAGAGTGATTGGAACATTGTTCTTGATATTAGAAACAGCAAGAGCCGGATGGAAGGATGATTTTGAGTCCCCCATGGAAGATGGCGATGAGAAAGAGAAGAGGAAGAAGGAGATGGGCGGAAATTCGGAGAACAGAGCAGCTAGGGTGCAGCAGAAGAGAGAGAATCGTACCCTAGGCTAACTGATACCATAAAAGATTTGGGGAATCTTTTCCTCCCCGTATTCATTCATCCAGACCCAATATATACATACATCCAAGCCTTATCATTAGGCATTGATTAAGCTACAAATATGGTAACTAAATAACAACTTTGACTATACAATATAATAAAAATATATCCTATATTTAACAAGCCTTTATTCTTTTGCAAAACTAAAAATATTATTTCCAAGAACAAGACATCACCCGTGTAGTTTTGTAGATATGTGATTTTAAAATGTGATGTTAAATCTCGTGATAAACAACACCAATGTTAACATCAACTAATTTGAGACTGTGAACTTATAACACAACAGGTGTTATGATTGATGTTAACTAACACCAGTGATAACACCAAACAGAGAAATATTGAATGGCAGCGGAATAAAGATAAATGAACGCACTCATTAAACTTTTAGTCCGTAAGTAAAAGTACTTACGGACATGGGTATACAAACCCAAAAACTATATTACTTAATCGCTTAAGAACAATTACAAAATTTTTAAGTAATATATGAAAAACAAGTGTATCAAAACTTGATACACAAATACTTGTTTCTACGAATGACCCGATTTCCTCCGTTGGTTACGCAACGTTGAAGAACTCTTGATTCTGACTTGTAGCTCTAAGTAGGTCTTGTGTTCTGCTTTCTTGAGTACGCCCAGTGCTCTTGCCTTCGAATCTAATTTTCGTATCTATTCTCGTCATTTGCGTTGTTCACCCTTATAAATAATCAAGACTCTTAGTCTTGATAAACAAGTTAAGCTAGATATAAGGAAACTAAATAAAATCCTAAACTACTTTTAGGAAATAAATCTAAACTCCTAAATAAAACAAAGTCCAAGAAAGGTAAACATAAAAAATGGAATATTGTCGAGAATAATATCCTCAACAATCTCCCCCTTTTGCCTTTTTGGACACACACACAAATGACATAGGCAAGACACATAAAAACAGACTCCCCCTTAGTTCAACGACTACCCCTGAATAAACATTGTTTAACACCCCAAAACAAAAGAAATAAAAATGTTTATGTAGCAACCAGTCATAACATAAAAATTGAATAAGAGAAGCATGATCACTCAACGACCACAAGTTCTCTTAGATCGTCGAGCAGACGACGATGTCCCTTCATCAACCTTCCTCGTCCACAATAGCTTCTTCATCGTTTTTAGTTTCTTGTTTCTCGACAAGACCTTCTTCCTCCTCTTGCTTAAGCTGGCCAACACCTCGACAGCTTGTCCATCAATATCCTCAGCAACCGCATCAGCATTCTCATCCGCATCCTGAACCTCCTCAGACTCCTCAGTTTCTCCCCCTTGTTCAGAAAGCAAAAGGGCCTCATACCATGAACCTCGCACGGCCTGAAGCTGGGCAATTTGATTGTCGAGTAGGTCAATTTGAGCCCGCACAACTTGAGGTGGGAGTTTGACCATGATGTGACTGGTGTTGCGAGCCGCAGAACCGTCACCACGCACAACACTAAGATGAACAGGCGCTTGCCAGGGCAGATCGACAACACGGGCACCCGACAGGTGTTGGCTACGCAAAGTGAATCACTCAGCCTCCCCAGTCAGCACATCATCTCCAGATGGCGTAAAATCTTGATGCTCCAGCAAGCTATAAATAAGAGACGGAAAGCAAAGAGAGGAGGCAGTTTTGGAAGTAGCAAAACCTGGTGACCGCATCAATAACCTGCTGACCAAAGTTGAACTTGATTCCACAACCAAGTTTGAACAGGAACTGTGCTTGAGGGCGAGTCAGTACAGTAGCATTCTTTGAAGGGACCTAGTTAAAAACAGCAATCTTATGCAGCAACGAGTAAAGGGAGGTTAACTTGGTGCTGGGCAATTGCTCACGCCACTTGGTCAACAGCCCACCAAATAGAAATTGGATGACCTCATCCATGTCGTCAACAGTGGAATCACCTTGATAGGCCTCAGTTCCAAAAAAACCATTTATCAAATCTGGGGTAAATGAATAGAGTTTCCCACGAACGTACACTTTTTCAAAATTCGCAGAGGCGGGATTTGTAACATTGGGAAGTAGATTTGCATAAAACTCCAGAACCACATCACGAACAAAAGGCATTGCGGTACATACCGTGGAATAAATGCCCCGATGTTTGAAAAATTCAATCAGATTCTGGCGCTTGAAAAGCTCCACAGGCACCCGTCTCTCATCAATCATTCCCCGATCATGGTAAGTAGTAAACATATCTTCTACTGCGGATGTTAAAAACTCCAATGAGAAAGGAACCATGTCCTCAGTTTCAACTTCCGCAGAGGCAGGAGAGTCACTAGAGACACCTTCCTAACCAGATGGATGAGAGGGTGTTTGGGTAGAAGCAGCAATCGATTCAGAACTGGAGGGAGGGGTAGGCGCAACAACGGGTGATGTTGGCTTTGGTGACATGTCACCGGTCCCAACATCACTTTGTGGAGTAACAGCAGGCAAAGGGGTCTTGGATTTCTTCTTCGACGTCTTCTTTGCAGGCAAGAGGTCCCGAATAAGGATCTCGTCAGATGGATCAGGGGAATACTCAAACCCAAAATCGGGTTCAGGTACAGGGTAAACCTCAGGATCAGGATTGGAAGCAGGTGGAACTTCAGCAGGTTTGGAGGAGCTTGAAACCTCCCCAGTAAAGAAGTCCACAATCTCATATGGAGCAGAGGAGTATTCAGTCTCAGTCGATCCAGGCGACATTTTAATATTTGCAGGAGGATTTTCCTTGTCAGCAAGTTTCACAGTTTCCTTTCGGCGGCGAGACCTTGTCAGCAATACACGTGGAGCCGAGGTGGTCACCGGTGCAGCAGCAGGGGCGGAGGGCACAAATTCATCGTCATCCGGGTCCGTTATGACAGTGACGTCCTCGGCCAGATTCATGTGCTCGAGTGGCAGAACTCGCCGTGGTCCGGCCTGACTTTTTGGAGCTGCCGTCGGCACCACGCCAGGTGGGATGTTCCTCAGCCGTCGGGACCGTTTCAAGGTTGGATCACCTACCCGCCCAAAAATTTCGGCAATAAGTGGCAAATTTGGTGGGTTATCGACGTAAATTTCATTCCCAGCCTGACCGGGAAAAACTTACGCCTCAGGATTTGCGTCAACGGGCGCCGGAATTGGAACAACGTCCTGAGCTTGGAGCGGCGGTGAACCAGCTGGAGGTGTTGCAACCGGTGATGGGTTCTGGGGGAACGTGCCATCGATTTACTAGTGAATATCCAATCCAATGAATCTTTGAAGATTCACCGGTGCCTGGCTACTGGACGGGTTCTTCACCTCGGCCAAGAAGCACTGGAGTTTTGCTCGGAGAAGACATCCTGCAAATTTCACAAAGAGAGCAGCAAAAAAAAAAGGCAATTCGAGAGAGAGAGAGTCGGAGAAGAGCAGGAGAGTTGGAGAGGTTTAATTTTACAAGAGAGTTTCAGGAAAGTGGGATAACAAAATGGTAAAATTTTCGGAATCTTAAACCCCCAAAAAAATAACGACCGTTGTAACAGTAGAGAGAAATAAAGTGAAAACCCTAATTTACCGAATCCTGACTTAACCCACACGGATTTTCTTTCCATCCAAACACCCCACACCCCTTAATTTAGGACACGTTATCTCCAGTCAATCAACTACAAAACTAAGGTAAATCACACGTCCCTACAATTGCATAAAACCAAATTAGAGATAGAATTTGGAACCATCACCATATTCAGGAAAATACGTACAGGGTGAACAACTTCCTGCCATATCAACCTGTATTACCTGTCCATCTCTCTGATTTTAACTCCACTAAAAAAACTGATTAACATAACCCTTAAAAAGATTGAGAAAATTCAAAGAGAGAAGCAAGCATAAGTAACAGAACACACAACAATTTGGCATCCTCACATAGTATGAATGTCCTAGCAAATGCCTAAAATACATGATCTAAAAAAGAATAAAAATCCACTTAATGTTTTTAGTGACTAGTTCCGTGTTGCTTTTCATGACTGATGACATTATAACCAACATTACTTCAGATGAAGTCAATGAAAAGAAACCCCTTAACCCAAGTTAATGACTACGTCAACATCCCTCAAGGAGGTGAAATATAAAGATTAGATCTTGTTAATCCAGATTTTCTTCATCTTTTACAGATCTGAAGAGAAATTATCTTAGCAATTGCTTTTAACACCCCTTGTTTTTGAACCTGGGAGAAAACCAGTTTCTACGGGAAAGATTCACAATCACCTAATTCAAGAGGTTGATCTTTTTGTCATCACTTTTATTACATCACAAGATCTTTTTGCACTATCAATCAGATTCAA
Organism: Phtheirospermum japonicum; assembly: GCA_014905375.1. Classification (NCBI taxonomy): domain Eukaryota; kingdom Viridiplantae; phylum Streptophyta; class Magnoliopsida; order Lamiales; family Orobanchaceae; genus Phtheirospermum; species Phtheirospermum japonicum. Next base: position 689,784 of record BMAC01000098.1, on the reverse strand, counting down.
TGCATTTATTATGTATGAAAAAGAAAAGCAAAAATGCATGCAAAGTATATAGTTGTTGTGACTGATGACAGGATTGGGCGTCACAACATCAAACCCAACATGGACTAGACAATGCACATACCGAGATCTCTTCTCAAATGAGAGAAAGTCTTGAAATCTAATGCCTTTGTGAAGATGTCAGCTAGTTGATCATCTGTCCCTACATGCTCAAGACTCACTATTTTCTTCTCAGCCAAGTCTCGGATAAAATGATACCTGATGTCAATGTGTTTTATACGAGAGTGTTGAACGGGATTTCTTGAGATATCTATGGCACTTGTATTATCACACAGTACGGTCAGAACACTACTATGGAGACCGTAGTCTTCAATCATCTGGTTCATCCACAAAATTTGGGTACACGCACTTCCAACTGCGATACATTCAGCTTCTGCTGTAGAGAGAGATATACAGTTTTTTTTCTTACTGTACCACGAGACCAAGTTACTTCCCAAGAAGAAACAGCCTCCAGTGGTACTCTTTCTATCCACGACATCACCTGCCCAGTCTGAATCAGTGTAACCAACAAGTTCAGTGCATGTATCTCTAGTATACCATAGACCTAAATCACTTGTTCCAGCCACATATTTAATTATTCTTTTTACAGCTTTTAAATGTGACTCTTTAGGGTTCTATTGATACCTAGCACACAAACATACACTGTACATTATGTCAGGCTTACTTGCAGTTAAATACAGGAGACTTTCTATCATGCTCCTATAAATGGTTTTATCAACACTGACCCCAACATCATCGCTTGACAATTTACTGGTTTTCTCCAAAGGTGTTTTCTTATACTTTTCATTTTCTAATCCAAATTTGTGAACCATATTTTTAGAAAATCTGGTTTGGGAAAGAAAAATACCATTGTCAAGTTGCTTAATTTGTAACCCAAGAAAGTATGAAAGGTTACCTTCCATGCTCATTTCAAATGTGTCTGACATCCGAGCTATGAAATCCTTCACCATCTGTTCACTAGTGGATCCAAACACAATATCATCCACATAAATTTAAACTATGAGAATGTTCTTGTTAGATTTGAGAAGAAATAAGATTTTATCAACTTCACCTCGTCTAAAGTTTCAAAACAGTAAATGTTGAGTCAACCTCTCATATCAAGCTCTTGGAGCTTGTTTTAAGCCATACAACGCCTTTTTTAATTTCAAAACAAAATTGGGTTTGTGAGGATCAACAAACCCTTTGGGTTGCTCAACATATACTTCCTCACTCAAAACACCATTCAAGAAAGCACTCTTAATGTCCATTTGATGCAGTGATATTTTCAAATGACAAGCAATAGCAACAGTGAGTCTTACAGATTCTATTCGTGCAACCGGTGCAAATGTCTCGTCAAAATCAATCCCCTCAATCTGAGTATATCCTTGTGCAACTAGCCTTGCGTTATTTCTCACAATGTTTCCTGCTTCATCGGTTTTGTTCTTGAAGATCCACTTAGTGCCAGTGACATGTGTGTTTGCAGGACGTAGAACCAAGTCCCAAACATCGTTTTTAGCAAACTGATCCAACTCCTCCTGCATGGCTTTGATCTAGAACTCATTCTTCAGAGCTTCTTCCACACGCTTAGGCTCTGTATTAGCAAGAAACAAGGTCTCCTGAATTTGAGAGCAGTTAGTCGAAAGACAGACATATCTTACCATTTCTTTGAAATTTAGTTCTCTTCCTTGTGCTCCTCTCATCAATATCTCCAATAATTTGACCTGTTGGATGATTCCTCTGAATTCTTGACGGAATATCCCTCTGGTACAGGTCAATTTGATTATTCGGGCTGTCCTCATCTAAGTCCTCATCTGATTCAGAAGCTTCAGGAGTTGGTGTTAGGACTGGTGTTGGATCCTCAGTCCCAACATTGTCTGCTCCTTCAGGACTTGGTGTTAGGTTCGGTGACATGTCACCAGACTCGTCATCACCTGTAGTATCAGTCTGTGTACCTGCACTATCATGTAATTCATCCATAACATATTGAGGAGTCTGATCATATACCAGATCATTATCCTCGGCAGGTTTAACACCACTAATCAAGTCATCAAATTTCACATTGACAGACTCCATCATGCAACGTGTTCGAAGGTTAAACAACCTATAAGCATGACTGTTCTGGGAATATCCCATGAAAACACATTTATCACTTTTAGAATCCAGTTTGGAAAGATGCATCCTATCATTCAGTACATAACAAACACACCCAAAGACATGGAAATAGCTCAAATTAGGTTTTTTGCCCAACAACAATTCGTAGGGTGTAACATGTGACCCAGGTCTGAAATACACCCTATTGATTGTGTGGTAAGCAGTATTCATTGCTTCTGCCCAAAATCATTTTGAAACTCCATTTGAAATAAGCATGATTCTAGTCATCTCAGCAAGAGATCTATTCTTTCTTTTGACTATACCATTCTGTTGGGGGGTAATGGGTGAGTAAAACTCATGAGTTATTCCTTCCTTTGAACAATAGTTTGAAAAAGCTTCATTTTCAAATTCTTTTCCGTGATCAGACCTGATCCTTCCTATGTTCACATCAAAACGTACGCACAACTTTTTTGCAAGTTTTTTAAAACTTGGAAAAGCTTTAGATTTTTCCTTTAAAAACTCAACCCAAGTAAATCTCGAAAAATCATCAACTACAACCAGAACATACCGTTTACCTCCAAGGCTTTCCACTTCCAGTGGTCCCATGAGGTCCATGTGCATGAGTTCAAAGCAATTCGAAGTGATAAGGCTCTGAACATGTGGGTGCGGTACTCTGACTTGTTTTCCCTTTTAGCATGCTTCACAAATCAGAATGATCTTTGTGTTAATCTTTGGTAGACCATTTACAGCCTCTTTCTTCACAAGCCTTTCCAACATCTTGTAGTTGACATGTCCAAGCTTTTGATGCCACACCTTGTCATCGCTCAACTGGGATAACTTGCAGAATACATCGCCGTTTATTTGATAGCAATTATCTGAGGTTCTTTGGACTGTAAGAATGCAAGCATTTCTTTCATCATAAACTTCACACTTTTCCCGTGTGAACTTAACACTAAAGCCTCCATCACACAACTAACTGATGCTGATCAAGTTTGCTGTCAGTCCTTCAACAAGTAACACGTTCTCGAGTTTTACAACTCCTGGAACATGGAGTGTTCCTTATCCAACAATCTGACCGTTTGCACCTCCACCATATTTCACTTTTCCACCTTTGAATTTCACAATATTCAAAAGAAGGTCTTAAGAACCAGTTATGTGCTTGAAACATCCACTATCAAAATACCACGCTCCTGGAATGTGGGACTTCAGAGAGGTATAGATCATTTTACATTTGATCTATTCCTTCTTCACCCAGACGTGTTTAACTTTGCTATTGGTTCTGATGTTGGAATAGTAGAAATTGTCATGAGACACAACATGTTGCCTCGTCCTATGAGATTGACTTTTCTTTCCTGCTTTCTTCCATCAGAACGGGCGAATATGACCAGGATCACCACAATGATGGCACACATACTGTCTTCTCCTCTTTTTGTGATGCTTGGTTGTCTTCAGTTTTTGGTCAGTTTGTTGCTCTTTGCTGTTCAGGTTTGTAGCCAATCTCATGTTTCGAGGACTCTGGGAATGACATCCCCAGAATTTCATCGAGCTTTGTTGTTCCCTTTTTGAGGTTTGAGAGAGTGTTCCGAGCCTTCTTCAGATCGGCCTTCACTCGTTCCAATTCAGAGTCTTTCCTTGTGAAAGCTGACTCCAGATGGGTAATTATTTCCACTTGATCATTCTTCTCATGGGTGAGTTTCTCAACCTTGATCATGAGAGCTTTCAGGACTTGATTTCCCCAATTTGAAAACAAATCATCATACTCTAGGCACAGTTTCTTATACTCGTCAGTTGTTTCTTTGACTTCTGCATTCAGACACAGGATGTTGGAATTGATGTTGACAACTCGTATATCGTCGTCCCAAACAACATTAGCAAACAGTGCAGGAACTGACTTAGGTGAGTTAGATTCATCTTCATCATCATCAAACTCCTTTGAAATCAGGCTCTTTTCCTCAATGTGTTAGCACATTCATTTTTGTAGTGTCCCCATCCTTTGCACTCGTGGCATTGGACTTCACTGAGAGGTTTAGGCGAATTCGATGTCCTGGACTCATACGATGAGGGTTGAAAATTAGAGAGTTTTCGTCCAGACAATTTTGGAGGTGGGTTCTCTGATTTAAACTTTGGAAATGTGCCTCTAATGTTGTTTCTTTTTCTTAAATGTTAGTTGAATTTCTGAGTGAAAACTCTTCTTCTCCAAGAGTGGTGTTCTCGATCTTATCCAGCAAATCTCTCCAATCGACGGCTTCACTGTCGTCATCCGAGTTGACATCAGTAGTGAGAGCAACATTCTTCTCTTTCGAGTTGGGACCAAGATATTCCATTTCGAACGTTTTGAGCGATCCAAATAATTCATCAAAGTCTAACTTGTCAGTATCCTTTGATTCTTCGATGGCAACCACCTTGACATTAAACTTCTTTGAGATGGAGCTTAGTAATTTTCCAACAAGGCGTGAATTTGACAAAGGCGCGCTAAGTTCTCCACATTCGTTTGCAATCTCTGAACACTAGTACACAAAATTAAATTAGAGGCCCTCATAAGCGGTTTAAATAGGCCCGCCTCGAATAAGATAAACGAGGCGGTTGTGACATCTAAACCGCCTTATAATTATAAAACAAAAATCGTAGGGTGGAGGTTCTTGATATGAACCACCTCTTATAATAAAGACCGAGGCGGTTCTTTAAAAAACCGCCTCTTAGTTGTTTGTTCGAACGTCGATTCATTACCGCATAAGAAATTTTAGACCGGGCGGCGAGTTATATAGAAAACCGCCTTGTACATTGTCAGAGGCGGTTCTCTAACCAAACTGCCTCCAAGAGTATAACATTGAACTGCCGCAATATGCAATTAAAAAGGATAAAAAAAAGCTCCTGCTTGTTAATCTCCATCTTTGTCATGCTCTCTCCACCGTAGCTCCCCCACCACAAAATTCCTTTCCCTAATTGCATCTCCCAAACTAATTAATCCCCACACTGCGCTTACTAGATCTCCCAAACCAAACCCTACCATCACTTTTCCCACGCCGTACTACAGATATTTGCTACTAGATATCTTTGTGGAAGTTATGGATCTCAAAACAGTCGGCACTTAGTACAGATATGTGTCCTTTAATATATTTTTATTTTTGTTTATCTCCCCCGATTTAGAGGTTACCGAGCAAAATCAGCGTATTAACTCATACTTTTTATGGATTCGATTTTTTTTTAAATGTGTGTATGGTTGTGTAGATAAATGTATCCGAATTACTGTTTGAAGGTGAGAGCCGGGCTGCTGGTTGATTTTGGTTTTTACTTGAAATTCTTAGATATGTGTTACCTCACATTAACTTATCTAGAACTCTAATTCATATTTGTTAAGGCTGTTTGATATGCATGATATAAGGATATGATCTTTTATTTTATTTGCTGGCTTGCAGTTTCTATAACCCGACCAATGCCCTTTTGATTCTGAAACCAATATAACACATTACTGCCTTCGGTGAATTCCTTTTTGGCAAACTTTTGATTATACGAATGAGTGAATTCTCAATCTTCTCCCTAAAGCACCACAAGTGTTCGAGAAAATGTCAAAATGAATATTTCTCCTTAAGGGCTCACCACCAGTAGCACAACCACAAGAGCAAGGACTCTCATTTTATCCATTTGTTGAATATTATATATATATATATATATATATATATATAAACAAACTCAAGGAATTATATCTGTCTCTTATACACATCTAGATGTGTATAAGAGACAGGAGTCACAGCAATACCCAGAAAATAATTTAAAGGACCTAGATCCTTCATAGCAAACTCAGAGGCAAGAAGATCCATAATAGAACAACGAAGAATATCAGAAAAGGTAGTGAGGATTATATCATCAACATAAAGTAAGATGTATGCCATATCAGACCCCTTACGATAGATAAATAATGAATTATCCATTGTGCTGTTAGTAAACCCAAGAGATAAAACATAATTTGCAAACCGTTTATACCAAGCTCTGGGGGCTTGCTTAAGTCCATATAATGACTTACACAATAGATAAATATAATATGGATGGTCACGATCCCTGTAACCCAAGGGTTGATGCATATAAACAGTTTCCTGAAGCTCACCATGAAGGAAGGCATTTTTTACATCCAATTGATTAATTGGCCATGCCTTCGAAAGAGATAGACTGAGAACAATACGAATTGTAGATGGTTTCACCACCGGACTAAAAGTCTCACCACAATCAACGCCAACCTGTTGAGTCTTGCCATCACCTACAAGACGGGCTTTATGCCTCTCAAAATCACCATTAGATTTAATTTAATGAGTAAAAATCCACATAGAACGAATCACATTCACATTCGGAGGACGGGGCACCAACTCCCACGTCTTATTTTTAATAAGAGTATCGTATTCATCATCCATGGCCATTTTCCAATTTGGGTCACGAAGAGCTGCTACCGGATTTCGAGGTAAGGGTGACCTCTCAACCGTAACATGCATGGAATATTTTTTATTGTGTTTAAATATGCCATGTTGACTCCTGGTCACGAATCGAGACTGTTGGAGGTGAATATTTTGTGGAGCAGAAGGAATGGTGGCTTGTGATTGTGTTTGGGCCGTGGGGATGGTAGCGGGCAAATCACATTCTGGGCCAATAAGGGAGGACGGCCCAGCTGAAGATGGGGTCTGCTGGGTGTGAGATTGCGGAGACGCGGGCTGCCCAGCGGGCGAGTCCACCTGTTGGGCTTGTGTGACCCTAGGCCCAGGTTGAATGGTGGATCCAACAAGTGGGCTGGAGCTAGACGGTACAGAAGGGGGAGTATTAGCAGTTTGAGGAGTAGAATTTTGGAGATGATGCATGATATAAGGTGTGAGGCCATCATCAAGAAAATCATATGAGTGGGATTTTGGGGTATGCCCGGTAGCAAAAGGAAACTCATGCTCATCAAATAATACATGGCGACAAATAATTATTTTACGGGAAGACATATCATAACACTTGTAGCCACGATGATTAGAAGGATATCCTAAGAACACACAAGGAGTAGACCTTGGTTGCAACTTATTGATAGTGGTGGAAGGAATAAGCGGATAGCATAAACACTCAAAAACCCAGAGATGATTATAAGGAGTTCTTTTGTAAAGAATCTCAAGAGGAGACTTGTTTCCCAATAAATTTACTTGGAAGCACATTAAGAAGATAGGTTGCCATTTGAAGAGCGTGATGCCAAAAACTAGGGGGAAGGGAGGCATGAGCTAAGAGAGTACGAGTGATATTGTTAATAGACCGAATTTTCCGTTCAGCCTTCCCATTTTGAGATGAAGTGTGAGGACAAGAAAGGCGAAATTACATGCCATGAGTTTTGCAAAATTCCCAAAATGGACCATTATCAAACTCCCTACCATTATCACTTTGCACATTTTTTATATTACGCTCAAATTGAGTTGAGATATGGGCTTTAAAGGCTAAAAAAAATTCATAAACATCTGATTTGTGACCCATAGGAAAAGTCCATAAATATTTAGAAAAATCATCAAGAAATAGAACGTAATATTTATGTCCCACGGAACTCAAAATAGGCGATGTCCAAAGATCACTATGTAAAATATCAAATGGCATAATAGTATTTGTCAAAGAAGAGACAAAACTCAACTTAATATGTTTTCCAAGAACACAAGATCCACAAATATTAGAGCTAAGTTTAGTACAATCAATGCTTTTATTTTTCCTAAGCACATCTACGATAGGAGCTCCCGGATGACCCAACCGATCATGCCATAGCTTTGGTGAGATTGTGGCAAAAGTAGAAGAAAAAGGATAAAGATCTCCACGACTATCACATCTCATTATTGACATCCCCGTCCGATAATCCTTCACAGAGAACCAAAAGGATCAAATTCAACTGACACCAAATTATTAGTAGTAAACTTTCGAATATAAATTAGATTTTTAATCAACTTAGGAGAATGAAGAACATTGTTTAGGGCAAGGGATTGACATGAGGATGGCAGATTTGTGTGACCGTACCCTAAAATTGGAATAGTGTGACCATTACCAACAACAATATTATTATTAGGATTATTGCTCAAATTAAAATAAGACGAGAGATTACCGGTAGAGGAGGTCATATGCGATGTAGCTCCGGTGTCCATGTACCACGATGGATCGGGTTGGTGAAGAGACATGGTGTACATTGATGCCTCGATATCTGTAGGAGTATATGAACCATTATGTCCGACTGAATTAGGAGCTTGCTGAACATAAGCCTGCTGTGGGCGTAGGCCCAATAGCCCAACTTGGCGCATATTTTGGCCTTGTGGTCTGGCCCACCCCTGATTTGGGTATGGATAGGGAGGTACGGGCCACCATCCCCAAGGATATGGCTGCTGAAGTTGTGAAGCTTGCTGCCATTGTTGAGGGGACTGAGTTGCGCCACCTTGACCACCGGAAAACTGACCTCGGCCACCACCTCTACCGCCGGCTATGTTGCGACCACCACCACCACCAGAATTTGTATATTTTCGGCCACCATTGTTGCGTCGTTCAGAACCTTGTGTACCATTTTTTCCCCTGAAATTCGAATGACCCAACTTTTCAGAATTTTGCGGACCATCATCATTCAAAGTAACCACCATTGCAGACTCGATGGCAGCCTCCTTAGCCAAACCGGCTTCTTCAAGAGTAAGCATGGAGCGAGCTTTGTAAAATGGAGGAAGAGGATTACTTTGACGGATCAACGTACCGACCCCTCGGTATGGTTTAGTAAGCCCTCCAACCAATTGTAACACCATTCGACTGTCGGACACCGGAGCCCAACGTTCTTCAATTGATCCGCTAAGGATTTGAGACGTTGGCAATAAGCAGAGACATTCGGGAAATCCCCCATAGAAGTATTGGAGAATTCTTGTTCCAAAGCCACGGCCCGAGAATGTTCATTGTCTTGGAATATGTCACGCAACCTATCCCAAGCTTCCATAGCCGTAGAGTCGGGCTCAATAATAGTTTCAACAAGTCACGAGAAATGGTAGAATAAATCCACGAGAGGACTGTAGCGTCCAAGGTCATCCATAGTTCCTTCTCCGTATCCGTAGATGGTGGAGATGTCTCTTTGCCCTTGGCCGTAGGAATGATATGGTGAAGGACTTTGTTAGATTTTGCATGAACCTTAAATAATTCCGCCCATGTAGAGTATTGAACATTTTCCATCTCAAGAGTGATTGGAACATTGTTCTTGATATTAGAAACAGCAAGAGCCGGATGGAAGGATGATTTTGAGTCCCCCATGGAAGATGGCGATGAGAAAGAGAAGAGGAAGAAGGAGATGGGCGGAAATTCGGAGAACAGAGCAGCTAGGGTGCAGCAGAAGAGAGAGAATCGTACCCTAGGCTAACTGATACCATAAAAGATTTGGGGAATCTTTTCCTCCCCGTATTCATTCATCCAGACCCAATATATACATACATCCAAGCCTTATCATTAGGCATTGATTAAGCTACAAATATGGTAACTAAATAACAACTTTGACTATACAATATAATAAAAATATATCCTATATTTAACAAGCCTTTATTCTTTTGCAAAACTAAAAATATTATTTCCAAGAACAAGACATCACCCGTGTAGTTTTGTAGATATGTGATTTTAAAATGTGATGTTAAATCTCGTGATAAACAACATTTTCGTACTCTTTGAACGATATTTTCCCACTATCTGCAAGGCTATCCAACGCCTTTTGTACAACAGTCTTCTTAAGATTAAACTTCTGCAATGAATCTGCCACATTTTGGGAATTCACTGGCCTATTTTGCTGCAAAATAGTAATATTAGTTTGCACAATGGGTGATAATTTATTTTGTAATATTTCTTCGTGATAATAGTACTTATTACACCTATCATAAGGGTAAATATTACTTATGATAAGGTATACACACCTATCATAAGTACATGTGCAAACCCTATCATA
>BMAC01000098.1:665704-679687 GCA_014905375.1 Phtheirospermum japonicum | reverse complement strand
GCAGAAGATATACCTGAAGCAAGACCACCAGTTCAACACTCCAAACAACGAGGAGCTAAGTCGGATGAAGGAAGAGAATACCAAACTCCAAGAACAGCTCACTGAACGAAAGAAAGCTTGTGCAAAGGTCGAAACAGGTGTGTATACTTTCTCCTTTAATCCTTTTATTTTCTTTCTTTCTTTCTTTTTCCCAGAAGAGTGACTGTTGTTTTGTAAATTGATAATACTTTGAGTCTATATGCTGCAGTTTTAACCCCACATTTTGTCTGATCTGAGAAAATTTATTTTAATTTGTGAAAGATATTCTAGAGTTTCGTCACACTCTATATGACTGCCTTAAAAGACTTGTGTATAACGGTCTGCATGAGAATAAGCTACCAGCAAAGATTAAAGCACCAAATCGGTTTTCCTATTGAATATCAAATGAAGCAAATGAAGATTCTTACTCTACATTCGAGTTCGGCGAAATCCAAGATATTTAGCAAGGTTTTTTTAATGATGTTCTTTCAAATATGTAACATTAATTTACGTAAATTAACCTATTGTGGAATTTAAGTTGGTTTTATTTGAGATCTTGTCATTATTAGTTTGGGTTGTTTTGATTGCGTCATAGTTTGGCACGAGTTTTGTTGATTTTGTTTGGCAAAATACTTGGCGTAATTTGGTTTATTGAAATAAGTGATATGGTTGGTTTGATATAATAATTATAGTGATATGTGTATTTTGTTTGGTTAATATTGCTATTGGTATATAATAATATATATTGTAGTAATGGGGGGCTAAAAGGAAAAAAAAAATCAGATTATTTTTTTCCAAAAAAAAAAAGGCAATATGAGGCGGTTCTCCCTTAAAACCGCCTCCATAAGGGCTGAAAATAGGGCGCATCAAAGTTGATAACCGCCTTTAATTACAATACTTTGCGGTAGTTCTTATTTTAAAACCGCCTCCCATGACAAACTTAGAGGCGGTTTAATCTGAATACGAGGATTATTTGCGGCGTTTATTAAATTTAAACCGCCTCCCAGTGTCTATATTCGCGGCGGTTTAAACCGCCGCCCGGACTATAACCAGTATTTGAGGCGCCTCGATTAGAGGCGGGTCAAAATCACCTCCAAATGCAGTTTTGAACCACCTCTAATCACTGTTTTTCCACTAGTGGAAAGTCTCATGATATAGTCCATGATTGACTCTTTTTCCTCCATCCTCATTGTCTCGAAGGTAGCAGTCAGCATTCTCAATCTTGACCTCTGCACACTTTGAGATCCTTCGCACACCCTCTGCAATGCATCTCATGCATCCTTTGCTGACTCGCACTTGCTGATCACTTTATAGTAGTTCGAGTTGACATATCCACAAAGGGTGTTGATGCACTTGGAGTTCCAGTTTGAATCAGCAATTTTGTCAGCAGTCCAGTCTATTTCTTTCTTGGGGAAGGTTTCTCCATCAGCATCAGTAACTCGTGGTTTCTCCCATCCAACTAGAATGGTTCTCCACGCTCGTTCATAGATGTTCTTGATATGCCACCGCATATCCTCTGCTTCCAGAGAGAGTAGAATCCAATTTTTCCATTCTTTCTTTCCGTTGAGGATAGGAGGTCGTGGATTCCCTTGAGCGTCCATAAGTCAATGAATCTACAAAACAAATAAGGATTGAAATAATTAATGTAAAGTACCCTGCTCTGGTGCCAATTGTAGTTTAGTAGATCTGTGATTTTGAAATGTGATGTTAAGTCTCGTGATAAACAACACCAGTGTTAACATCAACTAGTTTGAGACTGTGAACTTATAACAGAAAAAGTGTTATGATTGATGTTAAATAACACCAGTGATAACACCAAACAGAGAAATATTGAATGACATCGGAATAAAGATAAATGGACACACTCATTAAACTTTTAGTCCGTAAATAAAAGTACTTACGGACATGGGTATACAAACCCGAAAACTATATTACTTAATTGCTTAAGAACAATTACAAAATGGTAGTAATATATGAAAAACAAGTGTATCAAAACTTGATACACAAATACTTATTGCTTCGAATGATTGGATCTCCTCCGTTGGTTGCGCAACGTTGAAGATCTCTTGATTCTGACTTGTAGCTCCAAGTAGGTCTTGTGTTCTGCTTTCTTGAGTACGCCCAGTGCTCTTGCCTTCAAACCTAATTTCCGTATCTATTCTCGTCATTTTCGTTGTTCACCCTTATAAATAATCAAGACTCCTAGTCTTGATAAACAAGTTAAGCTAGAAATAAGGAAAATAAATAAAATCCTAAACTATATTTAGGAAATAAATCTAGACTACTAAATAAAATAAAGTCCAAGAAAAGCAAACATACAAAAGGGAATATTTTCGAAAATAATATCCTCAACAACTTGCTCAATATGTGAAAAAGAAAAATATAGTAGTCATTAAGATTAATGCAGAGAGAAACAATCAAGGAATGCCGATTGAGTTGCATCAGATGTTTAAACGAAGCACTTGATACGTATAGCAAATGGACAAAATTCTCAATGATACACCCAATGCTTCAACAACAATCATTTGCGGCATATATCGCACATGTATTCAAATCTCTCATAATATTTCGGGAGACTAAAAGCGAGTGATCGAGATAGGGTAATGGTGATGACTTTCTCTCTTAATAACACTCGACAACAAGGCACAACTTTGATGTATCCATTGGAGAAAATAATATTGGAACAGTTATATTTGGTAACTTTGCCTCAATATTCAAATATAGAAAGTTTGTTATTTTCGAAAACGAGCTTCATATTCATAATCTACGTTGCGATTAGATAAATGTACTATATTGATTTTCACAAATCTGTGTTTGGATGAGTGAGAAATTAATAATCAAAGTTAGACATTTGAGAAGTGGATTTTGAAGTTAAATAGATAGTAAGATTTTCATTTGAAAGATGGAAAGTCCCACATAGGAAGGAGAACCATTTATAGATAACTTTATTAAATGAAGTGAGATGGATATTGGTTACAAGTTGAGTGAGGATAAGAGTCCCCACACGTGCACCACCACCACCCGCTCGGCTTTGCCACGAGCGCGGTTCGTGTCCCCGTCTTCGGAAACTTTTTAATTTCTTTTGTTTTGGGCCTTTTTTGAAACCTTCCCAAGTTTTCTTGTTGAGTAAGAAAATGATATTGACTTGTATTAGCAATCCTAATTCCTGTAATTTATTTTCCTTTTTAAGGGATATCTCTCAATTATAAATACTATCCCTTATGTAGTGTAAATACACACACAAGAAAATCATCAGTATACATTTATCTCATATATGCTCTGTCTGCTTTACGCATCATATAGTTTGCAACTAGGGTTTTTGCTCAATTTTCTTGTCAGTTCTCGTTCGCTACGGTGACCAGATTAACTGCTCCTTCCGGTAATGTTGTCATTGTATCTTGGGAGATTCATTGCCATAGATGATTGAGCATTGCGTACGGGGCAATCATAATTTTAAGGAAAGTATTGGCTTGCCTTGGCACTTTTCTATTTCTGTTTGTTTGTTTTCTATTTAATTATAATAAATCTCCGTTAGTTCGAATTATCCCCTACTCCCAATTTTATTGTTGTATCCCCCCACAAGCTTAAGATTCTTATTTGTAATTTGAACTAATGGATAACACTACTACTTTGACTAACTCGACTCTGCCTGCTATGACCAATGCCACTGCACCCACCCAGACGAATTCAACCGTGTTTATGCAGAGACGAACTCGTCCTTCTTCTGAGTCTTGTAAGATCTTTAGATCTAGATCGTTCTTTGGTATAGAAAATACTTCTGCACCCTCTACTTTCTCATCTGGATCTGGTTCTATCTCTTATGGCTTGATGATTCCTGCCTCTGTTGATGCTTATGTTGAACGTCATGAAAAGTTTAATGGAAGTAATTTCAAAACTTAGCAGTAAAAGATGACCTTTTTTTTAACTACTTTAAAATTGTCTCGGTTTTTTATTGAGGTTGCCCCTGTTGTGGCTGAGGATGATACGAGTTTCGATCATCGAGTCCCTCTTGATACATGGAATCAAGGGGACTACCTCTATAGGCATTATATCCCGAATGAATTAGAAAATGTGCTATATGAGATGTATAGCTCGATCAAAAGTACTATAAGGAAACTCTGGGTTTTTTCGAAAATCAAGTACAAGATCAATGACGCCAACACTAAGAAGTTTATTGTTTGATGATTTGTTGTAGTTTGTCATAGTGGATTCTAAAACTCTGATGAGTCAACTCCAGGAGTTGCAATTAATATTGCAAAGCATACAGTCTAAAGGTATGCATGCCTGTGAAGATTTTCAAGTGGCTACTATTGTTGAGAAGTTGTCGCCAAGATGGAGAGATTCAAGAACTATCTAAAGCATAAGCAAAAGCAAATGACTTTAGAGATTCTGATTGTCAAATTGCGCATCGAAGAAGGTAATCGGCAATCTACTGCAAAGTATGAAAATGTCTCAATGATGGAGGCAAAATCTCACATGAATGAGGTTGATTTTGGGAAGAAACGAAAGCACCAAGGCTATGGAAAAGGCAAGCCGAATTAGAAGAAGGCCAAGAAATTTGAAGGCAACTTTCACATTTGTGGCAAGCCTGAGCATATGAAAAGTGATTTCATGAAACTACCGAAAGAAAGTCGGAATGCTGTGAAGGTATGCCTAATTTGAACCTTTGTGTGGGTGTGATGGAAGCGAATCTCGTAGATAATCCAAGAGAGTGGTTCATTGATATTTGAGCTACTTTTCATGTGTCTTCTGATCGGGATGTGTTTTTCGAATATACCCCTATTTTTGAAAGGAATCTTCATATGAGAAATTCCTCTACTACTGAGGTTGCTGGAATTAAGAAGGTTCTACTGAAGATGACGTCCGGTCTAGATCTGACTTTGAATTAGGAAAAATCTTTGTTTTTGGTCCCTTCTTGTCTAGCATGGGTTTAAGTTAGTTTTGAGTTTAGTAAGTTTGTGCTTATTAAGAGTGAAAAGTTTCTTGCTAAGGATCGCCTTAAGAAGGGACTATTGAAATTCAATATAATGGCCAAACACCTAGTTATTAATAATAAATTTATTACTTCTTCTTATATCGTTGAGTCTTGTGATGTTCAACATGTTAGAATTAGACACATAAACATGAAATTAATAAAAAAAAAATGGTAAATATAATTACTGAATAATGTAAAATTTGACTCAGAGCACAAGTGTGAGGTTTGTGTTGAAGCGAAATATCGAAAACGCCTTTTCGTTCAGTGGAAAGGAGTTCTTCAGCTCTAGAGTTAATTCACACTGATATTTGTGATATGAAACTTGTGCAAACTAGAGGGAGCAAAAAGTACTTCATTACTTTCATTGATGACTACACAAGATATTGCTATGTTTACTTGCTAAAAGGTAAATATGATGCAATTGGAGCTTTCAAAACTTTCAAGAACGAAGTTGAAAATCAACTGAACACTCGAATTAAGGAAATTCAAAGTGATCGAAGTGGAGAGTATACTTCACCGTTCGAGGACTTATACGGAGAACGTGGCATAATTCATCAACAACTATTCCATATTCACCTTAATCGGATGGCATAATTGAACGCAAAAAAAGAACCCTAAAAGAGATGATGAATGCTATGTTCATCAGTTCAGGGTTACCCCCAAATATGTGGGGGGAGGTAATCCTTTCCGTTAAACATATTTTGAATGAGTTTTCGCATAATAGAAAGGACAAGACACTATATGAGCTATGGAGAGGTGAAGTTTATGCTTATAGCTACTTCAAAGCGTGAGAGTGCTTGGCCAAGATAAGAGTCACGGAGTTAAATCAAGTGAAGATATGACCTAAAATAGTTGACTGTATCTTTATTGGATATGCGCACAATAGAACCGCGTATAGGTTTATAGTACATAGGTCTGATATGCTTACTGAAGGAACAACCATCAAGTCAAGGAACGTAGTGTTATTTGAAAACTTATCCTTGCAAAGGAAATAATGATGGTTCTAACAAGAGAACTCGTGATGCTGAAGATGAAACAACACCTCTTGCAATTCAAAATGCATCACAAGACGATGATGATGATGATGATGATGATGATGATGATGATGATGATGAGCCAAGGTGTGGCAAAAGGGCAAGGACTTTTAAAATGTTTTGTCCTAATTTCATGATATATTCGCTAGGTAATGAACCTTGTACTATTCAAGAAGCTTTGTCTAGTCTTAATGCCCCTATGTGGAAGGAATCCGTCAATGCTGAGATTGATTCGATCATGCAGAATCATACATGGGAGTTGTCCAATCTTCCCATGATAATAAGTCGCTAGGATGCAAGTGGGTTCTAAGGAGAAAGTATAAAGTTAATGTCTCGATTGATAAGCATAAAGTTAGGCTGGTAGCCAAAGTCTTTAGACAAAGAGAAGGATATGATATCCTTGATACTTATTCACCTGTAACGAGAGTTACTTCTATTAGGATGATTTTGGCGATTGCTGCTTTGCATAATCTAGAAATTCACTAAATAGATGTAAAGACAGAGTTTCTGAATGGTGATCTATATGAAGAGCACAATTGACTCGTTTGTCATCGCTTGTCTTTATGCTGATGAAATGTTGATATTAAGTAGTTCTTCTGATATGATCAAAAAATACGAATAACATGTTAAAAGACAATTTTGATATGAAAGACATGGGTTTAGACGATGTTATCCTTGGGATCTAGATCATAAGGAACTCAAATGACATAGTTCTTTCTTAGTCCCACTATGTAGAAAACGTATTGAAAAGTTTTAATGCGTTTGATTGGGAAATGGCTAAAACTCTATTTGATGATAAAATTTGTTTGGTGGGAAAACAAAGGTGATCCAGTGGCACAACTGGAATATTCTAAGATAATTAGTAGTCTTATATACATTACCAATTGTACTAGATCGGATATAGCTTATTAAGTGAATAAGATAAGCAGGTTCATGAGTAATTCGAACAGTGACCACTAGAAAAGGTTAACTAGAGAATTATAATACTTGTATACTCTAAGTTATGAGTTGTATTATAAGAGATATCCAGAAATACTGGAAGGGTACACTGATGTAAATTGGACATCGAGTTCTAAGGATTCACACTCCACTAGCGGGTATATTTTTACGATCGGTGGGGGTGCTGTGTCTTGGAGGACCACTAAGCAAATATGCATAGCCTGATGCACCATGAAATCATAATTCATAACTATGGATAAATATGGTGAAGAAGTCGAGTGGCTTAGAAATTCTCTCAAGAATATTCCATGTTGGAAGAAGCCAGTATCAACGATTATGATACACTGCGATAATCAAGCTACTATCACAAGGGATTACAATGAGATGTATAACGGTAAAAAAAATGATGTATAACCGTTAGAAAATTTATTTCAAGAGGAATAATCTCCATTGATTATATGAAATCAAAGGAAAATATAGCGGATCCGTTTACAAAGAGTTTAAACCAAAGTTAATTGAATACATTACTAGAGGGAATATGGTTAAAATTCATAATTAAAGGATGGTCTTTAGTGAATACCCAACCATGATGACTGGAGGTCTAAAAACTTAGTTCAATGAGACAATCAAACTTTAAACTGTTCATATTTAAACACTTGATATATAACTTTGAGCAAACCCATCCCTAGAGAGCATAACCAAGTGTTATTCCTACTGAATGTGATGAGGTTTAGTCTAAAACTTTTAATGACATATATACCTATTATAGTGGAGTATTACATGATACTGTTGATAGACAAGGTCACCTATTTAAGTGTAGAGGAGTGGCCGCCTCGACTGGAGCACTTAAGAATCCTAAGGGTGTTCTAAGGCAAAAATGAACACAACTTTAAGAACTTGAGAAATGGTATAAATATTATTACGTGAGTATCACTATCTAGGTATACTCGTAAGCAGAATAGTTTAATGACACTGGCAACTGAACCGCAAATATATCCGATAATACTTCACTAAGCAGGGTTCAAAGCCACATGTTACATGTACTGATATAATAATGTTTAGCGAAAACTAAGCAAATGAGTCACATGCATCATACATTATTTTGCACTCACGTGGGGAATTGTTGTAGAAAATAATTTAGAGAAAGTTATATTTAGTAACTGTTCTTCAATATTCCAAATATAGAAAGTTCGTTGTCTTTGGAAACGAACTTCATATTCTTAATTTACGTTGTGAGTAGATGAACGTGGTATATTCACTTTCACAAATCTGTATTTGAATAAGTGAGAAATTAATTATCAAAGTTGGATATTTGAGAAGTGGATTTAGAAGTTGAAGAGGTAGTTTGATTTTCACTTGAAAGATGGAAAGTCCCACATAGGAAGAAGACCCATTTATAGTTGATTTCATTAAATAAAGTGAGATGAGCATTGGTTACAAGTTGAGTGAGGATGAGAGTTCCCACATGAGCGACGCCACAACCCACCCGCTCGTCCGGCTCGGGCACAGCCATGGCCCGTGTGCTTGTCCCAGCTGGGCTTGGGCCTCTTTGGGTTTTAAAGTTTTATACCAAAAACAACTTAACTTTTTTATATTTTTGGCCTAATCGGAAACATTCCCAACCTTTCGCGTTGAGTAAGATAAGGACATTGATGTGATTTAGGAATTCTAATTCCCGCAATTTTCTTCCCTATATAAAGACTATCTCTCAACTATAAATACTACCCGTATGCAATGTAAATACACACATAAGAATATCATCAGCATATATTCATCTCATATAGTCCCTGCCCGCCTCACGCATCATATAGTTCGCCGCTATGGTTTTTGCTTAGTTGTTTGGCCAGTTCTCATTCGCTAGGGAGACCAGATTGACTGCCCCTTTCGATACCATTGTCGTGGTAACTTGGGAGATTCGTTGTCGTAAATTCGTGAGTATTGCATACGGGGCAATAAGAATATTAAGGAAGAAATTCGCTCGCCTCAACACTTTTTCCTTTTTGTTTGTTCGTTACTATTTAATTATAGATCTCTATTAGTTCGAATTATCTCCCGACGTTATCTCAGTTTTATTGTTGTATATGCCCAACAATATTCATAGCTGGCAATCGCAACACACATACGGCTTTCCGTTTTCATCCATAGTGCCACACACCACACACAACCGAATACGGCTTTTCAAAGAGTATGAGTTGATGCATAGGGTGACTCGGATGCTGAAGCGTTGGAGTTTGCATGTACGTGACGGGACAGGAGGAGTTGGTTTAGAGCATAATAAGTGCATGTAAAAATCAGACATGAAGGTTTATCAGATTTTTATGACTTCTAGAATATGAAAGAAGACCGGACATTTGAACATACATATGATGTTAGGATCCAAACATAAGATTAGCAATTCCTTATCTACTTTGTATATGGATATACTTTTAGAATCCAACAATGTAATTAATTCCACATCTACTTTGTATATGGACACAGTTTGTGTTACTGGCTGTTGAGAATTTTAAATATACAACTTATATGCATACTAATTAAGAAGCATATTCTACATAAATGACTCGCTTTTATTAAGAAAACGTGAATCACACATGTAATAGACTCTCTTAATTTAACTACATGTTCCTATATATTTTTACAAAATTTTAAAATTTTATTATACACATTTTAATTTTATTTGTTATTTTCTATTGTATTTTATGAATCGTAAATTTTTGGGTGCTGATCAATTTAACTACATGTTCATGAAAGATGGTGCTGATCAATTTAATTACATGTTTCTAGATATTCTTACAAAATTTAAGATTTTATTATACATTATCATAGATTTCTATTTTATTTGTGTTTTCTATTGTATTTTATGAATTTTAATTTTTTGGGTATTGATCAATTTAACTACATGTTCTGGATATTATTACAAAAATTTAAGATTTTATTATACACTATCAAAATTTTCCATTTTATTTGTTGTTTTTTATTGTATTTTTTGAATTGTGTTTTTTGTTTGATATTGTTGGACTTTATACTTTGTTTGTTGAGATTATATATTAAGTTATATTTTTTGAAAAAAAATAATTATATTTATATTAAAAATAACTCACAAAAAATATGTGATTATTTTAAATATTAAAATAATGTGTTCAAATAGCTCACGTAGTATACAACGCTATTTACGCTATACGATGTTGAGATCAAACGCAACGCATTGCTCGATATGTATTTTAAAACACTTGTTTTTACCCATAATAACCTCTTTCTTTTTATTTTATATCATTATCCTTCTTAAAATATTTTCAAAAATACTTTTAGTTTATCCTTATCATTTTTCTCTTCATTCTTAAATGTCCCCAAAAAATGATTCGACATACAAACGTTGGTTTTTATTTCTGATTATAATTTTTAATCCATGATCGATTTATGTGTATGATCGAATTGAGATGTCAAGTGGAGATTTATAAGCTACCGAAAATGAGTTGTGGTGACTGTTGAACCTTTCAAAGATGCAAATGTTACTCTTCCTCATTATATGTATTTTATTTTTTTATTCCATGAATTATATATGAAATAAACTTCTAGTTTCTTTTGTTGATTTTTTTCAATCTTCATTTGTGCATGTGGTTTTTTATTTTGACAAGATTTTCTAAGTTCTTGAAAATGCACGATTGTTCCGTGTAATTTAGGGTTTATTCCATAACTGTCAAATAATTGTTCAAGTGAAATTGACCTTTTTTTTTTTTTAAGAATTCCTAATAGTCCGTAAATCAATTTTTCAGAATTTTCATTCTGCATTTGTTCCCGTTATATTCCCCACCAGATTATAAATCCTATTTTAATTCTTCTCACATACTGATTTCACATGTTAGCTACCTAATTTGAAGGTGTAGCATATATTTATCTGATTTGTTGATATTATTACAAGATAAAAATGCATGATACATTTGAGAATCTTTGGATTATTTAAATGGGTCTCAATTATATTCTAATACGATATTACACATTTGGAGATAATCTATGTTTTCAATTTTGTTTCTTTTCAACTTATTTGAAATATGTGGAATTTTCTTTATTATTTGCACATTATAGTTTTATTTTGAATAAAACTTGTTATATATTTTATCAAATCTAACATATCCTTTTCTTTATTTTTTATTAAAATTTTTCAAATAATTTAGTTTTAGAAAAAAGTCTATATTATTCTCTATTTGTTTTTGTTTCTCACAATAAAATATGTATATATTTGCAATATTTTTTGGTGTAGTATTAAAAAGATTTTTTATTCTACAATAGATAAATACTCAATTATGTTTGTGTCATCACTTTTTAGTAATGTTCAGTTTTATATTGCAATGTCAATAGTAAAAGTAGAAAATGATTGGAAAAACTCTATTATTACAAAGACGGTAGATATGTAAATATAGTAAATAATGTACTTTATAAAGAAACCTTATGTTGTGTAAATTAAATAATATATATTTTTAATTATTATTATTTATTTTTCTTAAAATTTATTTATTCTTAATACGCTCAATATTGTAATGTGTATGTGTATACATATTTACGGGTATTACGCTATTAAATAAATAAATGGAGGCAAACACTTGTGTTAGGCCAGATTAACGGATTATGACCTGTTAGGCCATCTGACCCGATATTATAATGTATTGGATTTTGTAGTGTGATGTATTGGTTTTGTACTGTAAGTTATTAGTTTTTCATAAATTTTTGACCGGTCATATGATATATTATTTTTGTACTGTGATAAATTTGTACTATGATGTATTGGTTTTTTTTATTACAATGTATTGATTTTTGCACTATAATGCAATATTTTAAAAATTGGATCGGTGAACGAACCGGTCTCCTCACCGGTTCACGGTTCAACCGGTCGGACCGGTTCAACCGCCGGTCCAACCATATTAATAAAAATATAATATTCTTAATTATATAGTATGAAATATTATGTGATGTATTAATATAAATATTAATTTGATTCGTATTTGGAAAAAGTAATTAATTTATTATATAAACATACTTAATTTATTTATACTCTATTAAACATATTAATGTAATTCTTTGTTATGTGATATATTAGTTATAGATCACTATCTTAATTATTTGTATAGATTATTAAGAGAGATAAAAATAAAAAAATAAATTGACCAAACATAATTTATTTATTTTCATCTCTCTTGATTAGGTTCCATGAATCATTAATATAATTATGTCAATTTAGTTGAATCATACACATTATTTTGCACATAAAAAATGGTTTGACCGTTTTTTTTGCCGATTTTCAGCGATTTAACCGGTTTTGACCGGTTCTCGGTTTAACCGCTAAAACTGTTTTATAAGTGTGATCGGATCGGGTCAATAACCGGTTCCCAGTTTAATCGGTTGAACTGACCGGTTCGATTCGATTAAAATTTTAACAAGAGTGTCACCCCCAAATTAATTTCCTCTTTAAAACCCCCAAAACAGAGCATCAATAATGAATCAAAATCAATGGCGTTCTCTAAGCTTATTCCTCTCTACTCCTTCCCTCCTGGAACCCTACTCCCCACCCAAAAATCACCGTCCCCACAGAAGGTCCATCTCAACCCTTTCAAAACCCCTTCCACTATCCTTCTCAAAACCACCCAACTCCCGATGATCCCGCTAAAACTTTCACCCAAAACCAGCATCAAAGAAGAAGAAAGAGAAAGCCCATACCATCATCAGCTCTACGAAAACTCCTCAGATTTTCTAACAGTGGCTTTCCCCTCACTTAAATTTTCGAACATCCTTTTCTTCAATTCGGCCTACAATATTCAGGTGGTAGTGGGTGAGCATGAGCCCGAAGAGAATCTGATTAACAGGTTTCGCCGTGATGTGTTGAGAGCGGGTGTTTTGCAGGAGTGTAAGCGGAGGAGATTCTTCGAGTGCTCACAGGAGAAGCGGAAAAGGAAGACGCGAGAGGCGGCAAAACGGAACCGGAAGAGGTTTGTTTGTTATCTCTCTCGTTTTTGTTTTTTTTTGAAGCTAATTAATTGTTGGAGAACAATGAGCTGGCAAAGTGATTGAATGTGTGGATTCTGTTTTCTTCGCCTCAAGTTGCTAATTCTTAATTGATTGGTGATTTAATTGGATTAATTTTCGTTGAGTTTTTTTTTAATTAAATGATTGAAGTATTGGTTTTTTTTTTTAGATTTACTGGTTGTTGATCTAATGTAAAATATTTTTGAATTTCATTTTGTAGTTAGTTTTGTGTAGGTAGTTGCTGGTTTGCGAGCTTAGTGCAAATGGTTAGTGGCAAATTTCATTGGAATTGAGCTTGATAAACTGAAACAATAGAAAGTTATTTATTTATTATTCGTTTTAAATTTCAACTTTTTGTTTCACAGCTAGGTAATTGTTTCTGTGTAGTCCGCGTGGGAATAGGCCATTTTCATTCAATCAAATGAGGCATTTCGAAGTATTGAACGAGAGAAAAAAAGAAAAGTATGATAGAATTGATGAATATGGAGAATATATCTACAACATTAAACTTCTCTGTAATATTATGTTATAATAACGTTTTCTTTCTTGATTTGTGTTTTTTTTTTTTTTGTGTGTGTATTAGAATGAGAAAATGTTCATTCTTAGCATTTCGTTTGTCAAGTCCATGTCCATATTACTTATAATTTGTAATGAATGTCCAACAAATTGATCGTTGAATATATTACATTCCGGGGTAATTAATTGATTTTTCATGTAGATACTCG
Organism: Phtheirospermum japonicum; assembly: GCA_014905375.1. NCBI lineage: Eukaryota > Viridiplantae > Streptophyta > Magnoliopsida > Lamiales > Orobanchaceae > Phtheirospermum > Phtheirospermum japonicum. Next base: position 665,984 of record BMAC01000098.1, on the reverse strand, counting down.
TGACCTCGAACAGCAGCATTCTTACTAGATGTTCATTTCGTAAGGTGCTACTTACATTGTTTTTACAGTGTTTTCCAAGTCGAGGATTTTTTTTTGGGGGGCACAGATGGAAGATGCACTTTAGTTTATTTGTATCTATTCAAGTGTTCGCCTTTTCCTTTTTCTTTTTTTTTCTTTTTTTTTTTAGTGCGATAACCACACTATGTACCTTTTAACTAAGTCCAAATTAGAGGTACATTCATTTAGAACTTTTAGAAATATTTTAAGATTTCTATAGTCC
>BMAC01000098.1:631311-663811 GCA_014905375.1 Phtheirospermum japonicum | reverse complement strand
ATAATAAAAATGTCTTAATTATCATTGCCAATAGTTAATGGTTCAACCAACTTGATCTTCTTCTCTAAGTGCACCTAATAATTTAATTTATTATATCATATAATTGTCATATATCATCACATATAAGTGATACATATTATCACAAATAATTGAAATTCTAAATCTAAAATGAAAAAATGAAAAAAATAAATTTAAAACAAAAAATCCTAAAAATAGAATACTAAACCTTAAAATGAAAAATTAAACCTCGAAATTGAATATTAACTCTCAACCCTAAAATTTTACCATATATCATCACATATAATTGACACACATCATTACATATATCTAACACACATCATCACATATAACTATTAGAATGATAGATTTTTACCGGAACCCTAAAATGGAAAATTAAATAAAAGAAATAAAAAATAAACCATAAAATGAAAACTTAAACCCTAAAAATGGAAAACTAAATCCTAAAATGTAAAAGTAAACCCTAAAATAGAAAAGTAAACCCTAAACTCTAAATTTTTATCACATATCACCACGTATAACTACCATATACCATCATTTATAACTATCACATCTCATCACATATAAATGAACGATAACAAATTTTTACAAGTGTCCGTAATAAATTTCCATTATCATTACTCATATTATCCTTATATAACATACAACTAATTATGTTAATTATACCATCAACGTAATTATTATATTGTTTCCAAATTTCACGATTTCTTCTTTATTGTTTTATAAAATCATCGTAAGTAATATAATCCTTTTACAAACCTCATTGTTTTATATTCAATTTTTGAATAAGTTTCCTTCGAGACCATTAGATCATTTTTAACCCACCCTATTAACCAAACCATCTGACTCGCTCCAATTTACTCAACCATCCACATAATTATTAATAAATAAGAAAAACAAAGAACAACACTATCGGCTTTCTCTTTCTTTCTCACAAACTGACATACACATGCAAAGGATCTCTCCCGGTGGACGCGGCTCCTCGACATTGTTGACCACCATTCGTTGTCGTGTTCATTTCAGATCCAAAGTCGGATTCACGATTAATTTCTCCCATCGTTGGAATGTCTCCGATCAAATTTATTAATCTGTCGAATTTGATCTCCGATCCATGGATATTTGTAGAACCAAACTTTGATTATTGAGTAAGGGCTTTCTCTTTTCGGTGGTTGTTGTTAAATTGATGAATTGTGTTTTTGTTTAAAATTGATTAATTGAACAATATTTCTATTTTTACATAATTCCAGTTGATTGAATAATCAGTTTGCCAATTTAACTTAATCTAAAACATAATTCATCAATTTGGTTCTGTTAAGATCCCCTTATGGAATCCATTGATGGTGTCCTTCAATTTCACCAAACATTTGGAGTTCAGTCCTCTAAAACTGGGCATCTCGTCGTTCTATCTATATTGTCAATTGTATGGGAGCTACCTGATGTATCACTCGGTGAAGGTCTATTAGAGAGTACCATGGGAAAGAAATCAAGGTGGTTAATGAAGAGTCAAGACATGGAAAATCGACTGTCTTGATGGATTTGAAAGGAAAATTTTGGAACGTCACGTGGCAATGAATGGGATGAATACTCTATTGAATTTTGAAATAATTGGTGAGTTTTTCAGAACAATGTGACGTCTCGGATACTATTCGCCCATCGAAATATGTAAGATTCATAGTTTTTTTCTGTTTTCTTTGTAAGATTTTGACAATAGATAGAAATCTTTGTATAGTTTTCTTTCAAGGTGTAGCCATAAGAATTGTGAGTTATTGGACTTCTTCATGTTTGTTTACTATCGACAAAGATATGAATTATCTATCTAAAACATGTTATTCATGGAAGCAAGAAGTCTTGGCATTTTAGTTTATGTAATCAGGAATGACGTTTAACGTCATGTGTGTCATCGTTGAGTAGTTTGTTTTACAATTAAATAATAAGAAGGGGCTCGTTTGCATTGGTTTTTTGATCACACCACTTGCCTTATCACTAGGACTTCGCCCTTGCCAGTCGGACACTGTCCACGGTAGCATCGAGCTAAACATTGATAACTTGCGGATATCAAGAATGATCATCCCTCATGGTTAATAATATTTGCTTGGATAATGGGCGAACAACGATTTCCTACTCCGAATTCTGGCACTCACCTCACCCGAAAATCTCTAGGAAATGGAGGACCCTCCATTCTGATTGCTATATCAATTAGATCCTTGATTCGCAAGAACTTCGAGCAGTCATACAATCCCTCAAAAGCTAGCGGATGCTGAACCCTCACGACACTGAACGAGGGAGGGGCACGATTCCATCCGGGTCGATAGGTTGGAAGACCAGGTGGATGAGATTCACCAAAATCAAGTCGAGATGTGGCGACACATTCGGTCAATGATGATTATGGTGAGGCGAATGGACAACTTCCATATAGCTCGGCATGACTACGCTGCCGAACCCGACTCCCCTTGAGCTTTGTGAGTCTCGGCCAAATTAAGCCCCTCACTCACTTTCAAACTTATCACTTTGTAGCAAATAAGTTTTGGGGGATGGAGTGTGGCTTACTTTGTCCTTGTATATTACGTTTTTTTGCATTTTCATATAGAATTGCATTAATTTTTTTAAAATTATTTCTTATATTTCTTTTTTTTTTGCACGTTTAATTGATTTTTAGATTTATATATATATATAAGTGTGGGTGATTATGGGTTTGTAATAGTATTTGATATTATTTTGATGGAATTGCATTTGTATGGACCTATTTTGTGATTGTGTTGATGACGTGCTAAAGATGAGTTGATTTTGAAAAATTTATATGTATACAAAACAAATGCTTGAAAAAGTTTTGTTTTTGAAATAAATAATATGCTTGTGAGATTTGGACCTTTTTTACTGATAAATTTTAAAACAGTCATTTTCTTTCTTGACTGAATTATCGGTCATTTGTGTATCTCTTTAGAACTTGCTTTGGTTTTGTCTCGAGGTTTCAAGTATACAAATTGACTTGAAAATAATTTAGGCAATTTTTAAGAACTCGATTTCGGGCTTGTACATATATAAACTACTACAAATAAAATAATCCCTAATTAAGCCCCATTTGAGATTTTATTTCTCATTCTTTGATATCCATGAGCTTATTGCATGCTCTTGAAAACCTTTTAAAAGTTTTCACTTTTTGTGAGAGACTTGAAAGTTCTTATTATTGGTTGAATGATATTGGGTGCATAGAATTCAAAAAAAAAGCCTTTATTTAAGGACTAGTTTTTGTTTTTCTTTAGTTAGTGAATAAAGAAGCAAACTCAAAAGTTTCAAAAATAAATACAATAAGTTAGTTAGGTTTGATTGAAAGCTTAATTCATAAAGGCTATGTTCTTTTAAAATCTTTAAGTTCTTGGGTTAAGGTGAATCATAAAAGCTTAAATTGAGGGTAGTTGTGGTATTCATGTGTGTTAGTTCACATTATAGTCACTTTTATCCAAATATTTCATACCTAACCAAAGAGTCTACATTACAGCCTTAATAAAAAGCCCTATTTGATTCTTATCATTTTGTTTGCGCCTAGCAATGGAGAGATAAATAATTTGCAAGCTTATGTTAGAGTACATGTATTGATTTTATATCGAGCGTATACACGTCATAATCAAACACTTGTGTGATGAGCGAGACACTTACTTGTTAAGGAACATTGATTTTTGAAAACAAGAATTAAAGGTATTAAAGGTGTTTTGACCAAGTTATTGATGATGTGTTTTTAAAAATATTACTTATAAAGCAAAAGACATCATCCATTTGCCATGTCTGTAAACATGTTTATTTTTGTATTTTTCTCTAGTTTGTTACTTCGAGTACGAAAAAACCCTTAATTTTGGGGAGTTTGATAAATACGATCTTATGCACATTTTATGAATTATTTAGTTAGGTTAAAGTATTGTTTGTGCATATATAACGCCTTTTAACTTAATTTTATATTATTTGGACGTTATTACATGTTTTATATAGTTTTTGAAAAAAAAAAAACTTTAAGCTTATTTGGGCTCAAAGACAAATATATTGGTTTTGTATAGTTTTTGAAAAAATCTAAAGCTTATTTGGGCTCAAAGACAATAATATTGGGGTTTGGGGTCAAAGATAAGAAAGAAAGGAGTCTATTGGACCAGGCCTGAAGTGAGTCCATGCAACCCACAAGTCAACAGGGCCCCGAGACTCATGATCGACCATGTTATTTGTCGATAGTGGGGTCGCTACTGTACCCAGTCTTCACGGCACCCATTATCGACCCGCCTATCGGTTGATAGTCTTTTCGAAAATGGGTAATCAGGCGTTACAAAATGGCCCCGAATCAGAATTAATTGTCAAGATTTAATATTCTACTATAAAAGGCGCTTTGGTTGCTATCCAGAAGGAGAATCTTACCTCATCTTATACCATCTTACATCATCATATCATATCATCATCCACCATAGTCTAGTTTGTTATTTTCTTTTGGTAAGAATTATAGAGTTTGAGAGTGAGAAACAACTGGAATTAAGGATCGACATCAATTATTTTTGATTATTTCTATCCTTACTTTTTATTATGTCTATTATGCGTTCGATGAATTGTGTGAATGACTTGTTGAACATGTCTCGCTAAGTTTCTTGAATGTAGGGTTTGGAACAACAATGATTGAATAATGTTATGATAGTTTCTTCAATTCAATTATGATCTCTTTGCTATTTTTGTGTATTTCTTTCTTGATCATGAGTGATAAACAATTGCTTGTGTTTCTTATGTTTCGATTGATTGACAATCTTTCAAAATTACTAACTTGTCAAATCATAATTCGAGAGATGAGATTTATCAATAGGCTTTCAAACACGAAACACTTTAATCAACAAGATCGAGATGTTTGAGATTAATAGTGAAGTCGTATAAACCTTTGAGAAAAGCTTTAAATTCATACAAATCTTTTAAAACTTTTGGAGGGATAAGTATGATTTCAAATGGACACATTACTTATACTTCGAGTCTGTAACACCCCGATTTCGCTAAATCGAAATAGGTTTATAATTTAAATAAGGAGTAGTTATTTTTTGCCCCTTAAACTATTGCATTTTTCACAGGTTACCATACAAACTATTATTTGTGACAAACCGTTATACAAACTATGCAGGATTTGCAGTTTGCCCCCTTAACCGGGATGTTTGTGATTTTGTAATCAAACCCGGATGATGTGGCACAATCCGGTTGCACCACGTCATCTGATTTTCGTCAAAACACACACAAAATCTTGTTTAGGGGCAAATTGCAAATCACGCATAGTTTGTATGGCGGTTTGTCACAAATAATAGTTTATATGATAAACTGTGAAAAACGCAATAGTTTGGGAGGGGCAAAAAATAACTAAACCTTTAAATAATTGAAGAATCTTGGCGTCACAATAAATATCAAAATTTCAATAACAATATAAAAAGATTTATAATTTCAAAATGATCAAATTTACGCAGCGGGAAATTCATAATATAAATAACTTAATTGCTATCAGTTGGAATTGATAGCTAAAGTACGATTTGAATCTAGTTCGACTTTTATTTAAAACATAAAACAAATGTCAATAATTTTATTTCCTTCCTCGTTTCTCATTCACTCGATATCTTCATTTGTACCTGAAAAAAGAAATATCGTTGAATTGAGATGAGCTCAACATACTTAATAGTTACACCGACATACCCCATGCAAAATTATACATCTCAGAAATAGCACATTTAACCATAGAATTCATAATTTTAAGTCGAAGATAAGTTAACTGCAGCTAAAACGCGGCGGGTTTCCCCAATGACCCTTTTTCCCGGTCACAAACAACTTTTGCGGTTTACGGCTATATTAATCTTATAACATATAATTTCATGATATAAATAGCACATAGATTCAAGCAAGTAGAATTTAGCACAAGACAAGTCGGTGGTCCCTACCTCGTACAAAGCGCACTATAAAAGACTCGTGTCGATATAGTGAGGCTAACTATCAAGTCTGGAAGGCGATCTTTGGGCGTTACAAGTGGTATCAGAGCCATTTGCCAGACGAAAAACTGGTAACTAAGTGCTATGTGGGAAAAGATTGTAACGCGTGTGGAAAGCCCGTGAGGGAGAAGGCCCCACTAGAGGGAACCCAAGATCGGGATAGCCTACGGTGGGATAGCCCACAGTTGCAACTCTTGAACCCGTAGGAGCCACCTCTAGAATCTCAACGCCTGGCAATAGATCCTGAGATAATTCAAGTGCGACGAGGACGTCGCGAGTCTAAGGGGGGTAGATTGTAACACCCCAGAACCAAGAAACTAATTTGGATAGAACAATAAATTTGATTGGTAAACTCATACCAACAAAGTGCATCTTATTCTCTGGAAGCCCTCTCATCGAAACTCCAAAGTTAAGTGTGTTTGGCCTGGACTAGAGGTGGGATGGGTGACCCCTTGGGAAGTCTCTCATGGTGCGCGTGAGTGAGGATAAAGCGCGCTAGAAAAGACTCATGTCGGTACAATGAGACTAACTATTAGGTCTGGAAGGCGATCTTGGGGCGTTACACAATCTACCCCCCTTAGACTCGCGACGTCCTCGTCGCACTTGAATTATCTCAGGATCTATTGCTATCACTTTGAACGAAGGATTAAACTATTTTTGTGCTTGGCTTATATTGAATTAAATCACAATATACTTGATTGATTGAAAAGGAATAACAATGATAAATCATTGTAAAACAAACCACGTAATACTCTCTATTGTTTGATTTTTCCAAAAATCGTATAAATTATATTTTATTTTTCATAATATATAATTTTTGTTAGTTTATAATTATCGTTTGTAACGACCACAACTCAAACTCATTTTCAACCGTTTAGATAAATCTACATTATCTAAATTATATTACTTGTCATCTTAAATCATAAATGGTCCTTGGAGATTTGACCTTACTCATTTCATACTACATTTACACTGTATACTTGTCAAACAAGTTTTTATTATTCAAATCAATCCTTAGTAAAATAAGGAGCGGTCACCCAGCATGATAGGACTCAAGTATCGGAACTCCAGATGCAGTTCCAATCGCAGCGGGACCTACTTCGGGCACAACAGGAGGAGCTCGAGGTAGCCCAGCAAGCAATTAAAAAATGTTCGTACTCCTCGAGCACGCACATGCGCAACAATATCAGGAGTACACGGCGTAGATGAGAAAGTCTCCATAGCATTGGCAGCTTTTGTGAAGTCCCAGCAGTAGCAGTAGCAGTAGCAGTCTCCCCCTTAGACAACATAAATAGTAGTTCTAATGAATTAATCAACTTTTATGATATTTTTTATTTACGGCTATATATTGTAAAAATATTCTGAATATCTCAAAACTTGTTTATCTCAATATGTGTTTTATTTTTCATTTTCTTGGTATATTATATATAAATAGGTTATATAATAATAATATTTATTAATATTATTATAAATAAATAAAAAAAATTAAATAGAAAAAACGAGGGAATGGAGTTCGCTAAGAAATTTTACAATTGGTAAGAAATCGAGAGGTTTTACAATTCCCTCGGATTTTCCTAGGGAATAACATTCCCTCAATTTTTCCAAGCAAATACAATTCCCTCAGTTTTTCCAAGGGAACACAATGCCCTTGATTTTTTTGAGGGATTACATGATCGTGGGATGAGAAATTCCCGAGGAATAAACCCCTCGTTTATTGCGTCGGTTTTTTTGAGGAAATGAAAATTCCATCGGTTTATCCTCTACCGAAGAGGATATTTTTCAAGGATGTGTTCCCTCAATTTTTTTCTCGAAAATACAATTTTTCGAGGAGTATTGTGCTATACCGATAAATAATCCGTCGATTTTCTTTTTTCTTTTTTTCTTAGTGTAAAGCCTTTCCCACTTCACATCTGCACACCAAGTGAGGCACTAAAAACACAAACTCATCCCACATTTTCTTAAATTTGGTAAAATATACTATAACTTAATCTGGTCCCCGCTTTAAATTAGTTATGTCTCTTTGCAATTGATAAATTAAAGGACCATTGCTTTCCCCAAACCTCTGAGAAATATCACACGAAGTCTCCTTAGCAGAATTTGTATAAATGAATGTATCAATAATCCCATTTGACAATTAATTTAAAATCTAGTCTCTTCCACTTCTAGTATTTGACATCAGTCACCTCAGGTCCCTTTGTACTGTCATCTACAAAATCTAATTTCTTCTTCACCCCCAGACTTATTATTCTAGCTAAAAAATTTGGGCCAGTAAGAAATGAGTTACCAATATCATATCCGGGTGAATAAATAACGGATCTTGGTCGCAAATGGCTATTTGGCGTTTTCCGGTCGCCGCACCGGCCGGCCAAGCATTGTTCAATGAAGATTCCGTAATTCACAGTGATAGACAGATCAATTGATTCGCAATAATATAGAGAACAACTAGATCGAAGCAGAAATAGCGCAAAATTACCTCCCCATAATTATGGAGTGATCAATTTTATTAACCAAATCTCAAGTGTTTACAGCGTACATTTTATACTAAGCTAAATGGGAAGATCATCTAATAAAATGACACCGTTCTAAACTAAAACGACGTCACTTCACCTTATTAATACTAATCCCTATTCTAATTGAAATTAGCCATGGCATGCAACAACTAATACAACTAGTTCCTCATCTTCAACCAAAATTTTCCAACATAAATATGTGAAACATGATAGGTTACATGAAGTTAATATGAGGAATCACTGTTAACATCCAACAGTTGACAAAGATATGGAACATCAGCCTAGCTGCTGCCATGGGCCCACGAGTAGAATACAAAAAAAAATTCAACTTTGAAACTCTCTTTACATTACAATATTATGGGGATAATAACACAACAATGGTCCCAACCCCAAGTTATTAGAAAATAATCATTTGAGCATCGAGCCATGTCAGGTATTATCTTTTGCCTTGGCATATTTCGCTATGACAAGCAAAAATCGACAAAATGTCACCAATTGATCAAGTGGCTCTACCATAAAAATTAACGATCATGTTGATTTAATTACCCCTTTTCTTAAGTTTCTCTTTTAATTTAGCAATGATTGGATTAGAATTGTTGGGATGTGGATAAATAACAAGTTTGAGTGTGATGGCAATAGAAAAGAAACAAAAAATGAAATACAAGTATATCATGAGAACCCAAGCGACAAAAATAAGATGAGATTCTCTTAACAAAGAAAAAACAAATCCAAGCTGGTTTCTCTGCTCACGAGTCATGACAAGGATATATGTATATATATTTCTGCAACTACTAAACTAATCACACTGCTTCGCTGTGTTTACAGTCCTCTATGCTATATGTAAATAATGTACATACTTACTAGCATTTTTCCACCTTAGAAGCTTTAAACACTCCCCAAGGCCAATCTCTTTCATATACTTCATGGTATCACAACAATCTGTACTTCACCTCAAAATAACAAACATGAAGATTGCAATTATCTCTAAACAGCTAATCAAGCCTTCTTCGCCAACTCCAACTCGACTCAGAGACTTCAAACTCTCTTTCATTGATGAAAGAATACCTACTTCTTACATGCCTCTAATTCTTTACTACAATTTCATCAAAGACGATAAATACATTACTAAACAATCCGAAACGCCTCATCATCGGCTAAAGAGTTCATTGTCAGATGCTTTAGTCCATTTCTATCCCCTGGCTGGAAGGATGCAAGGCCAGGCTTCGGTCGAATGTAACGACGAGGGGATGTTGTACGTCGAGGCTAGAGCTGATGGCAAGATTTCGGACATCATTAAATCAATGGACTCGGAGGACTTGGAGATGCTTATACCGTTTAAATCCAACGGCTGTGTTTCAGGTGCTAAAGAACAATTAGCAGTTCAGGTTAGTAAACGAGGATTAGTAAAAAATTCTCATAATTGGATGTTTGTGTGCTATCTTGTGTTCTAGTTGACAATTGCAAGCTTAAAATTATTAGATGCATATGAATTAAGATTTTTTTTTTTTTTTTTCTGCATTTGGCGTGATGAAACACCAAATTGAAAAGAAAATTTTTTTTTTTGCATTATTCATTCTGGTTTACTATTACTATTTACTTATGCTTAATGTTTCATGAATTCTGATTGAGTCCCAATATTTGGAAATTCAGACAAAGGTACTCGAGATTTGACCCGATTTGAAGTCGATGTGTTAATATAATGACTAAGCTTGAACACTTTCGTGTTTCGTAAGATGTGTGTTGGGATATTCTCGGCTTGACTCGATGAGCGAAAAAAATAACAAAATGTGTAAAAATATTAAGCGGGCTCGAGCTCGATTTGTTTGATAATCAAACATAATTCAGCTACGATTTTCAAAGCTCGATAATAATATAAAGAAATTTGAACAATATCATATCAAGCCTCTACTCGATTCATAATCTGTCCTGCAGGCCACCACATTTACCTGTGGAGGAATATCCATCGGAATATGCCTTTCGCACAGGATCGCAGATATTTGCACCCTCGACGCATTCATCAAATGCTGGGCTGCTATAGCCTGTGGGGACCACAGCAATACAATCTCCCCTGTCTTCAACTCCGCCACACTCTTCCCACCCCGGAACACGCCCGATTTCAAGCCCAACTTCAAAAGCCCATCAGTCCAGCCCCAGCGAGCCGTCAAAACCGTAATGAAAAGGCTCATCTTCACTCCCTCGGCGATACACAAACTGAAGCTGCAAGTGACGGACAATTCCACCACTGTCAGACCGACACGGGTCGAGGTCCTAACGGCGTTTTTGTGGAACCGTTGCATGTCGGCAAAACGTCTCGATAAGTCAGCCAAGTCGGTTGCGTACCATCCGATAAACCTCAGAGGACGCATTCCGGAACTGACAGAAAATTCATTCGGCAACATTTTCCAAATGATACGCGCAGAAAATGATGGTGAAACGAGCTGGATCCACTTGGTGGAGAAGGTGAGCATAGACCCCTCAATCTTTTAAGTTATGTAGCGTATGTATAGGATATACACAAAAACTACTGTATATATTTTTCCTCCGAATATTTTTAATCCCTGCTCTTCCTCCCCAAACATTTCCAATTTTGACCTCCCTTTTGAAACGCTTTGCGTCCACCCGTGAAGGTGAGAGCTGCGTTCAAGAAAATGGACAGTGAGTATACAAAGAAGCTGTTAGGCGAAACGGGGTTCGAGCTCGCTAAGGAGAATTTCATGGAGATTAGTAAGCTTTTGGCGCTCGGAGACGTCGAGATATTCAGGTTCAGTAGCTACGCCAGGTTCGGATTTTACGGAGCGGATTTCGGGTGGGGAAGGCCTGTTTGGGTGAGTAGCGCTGGTTATTTGGGTAAGGATACGATTTTACTCATTGATTCTGTGGAGTGGACGGGTGGGATTGAAGCGTGGGTTGTGATGGCTGATCAAGACATGAAGAGGCTTCAGCGGGACTTGGAGATCCAGCGTTCCACTTCATCTTTTGCCTAATGAATTTATATATTAGCTATATGTAATTATATTTTCCACCTGAAAGTCGAGAAGCACTTTTCTAGAGTCTTACACTCCATGAAATTTTGGCTTTCATTTGGGTAGAACGGTCAATCAATGTCCAAGAGTTCAATGTATTTTGCTAATTTTTGCTCGATGTGTTGTAACACCAGGGATGTAAATGAACTGAATCAAAATAAGTCCATTTTCCAAGATTGTTTTAAATAGTTGATGAGATGAGATTGGGCTTGTTGCCTTTCTGAATTAAAAAGATTGTTTGCTAAAATTTCTTTAGTTATTTTATTATTTGATTATTTCATTGGATATTTAGTTGATATTTTTTTTTATGTGTTTTTTCCCTTTAAAACACAAGAAGTTTATGTTTGGTAGGAGTCTTGTGAACGAGTACTTAAGTTCATCTCGTCATTTTTATTGGGAGTTGATTTTTGATGGATAAATAAGAAAACGAGGGTTTACTCTCAAATCTCTGTAAATTGTTTTCATAATTAAATCATCATAAAACATAAATGAGTCTCAAGATCTTGAATTTCATGATTTTCACAATTAATTATACAATAATAATAAAATAATAACTAACCGTGAGCAGCCATGTCCTTCCCTGTTCTGGCCGGTGTGATTGTTGAATTATATCTGATTTCTCTATCCTTACGTCCTTAATTCCAGTTTATAATTTGTGTGAGTTTGATAGAGAGTGAAAACTGAAAAAGAAACCCTAAAAACGGCTGAGAGAGAACCAAATAATTTTATATATATTTTTATCTGCAAAGGCAGTGAATCACACGGTCTATCAACGTGTGCTGAGATAGAACCAAATATCTTTATATATATTTTTATCTGCAAAGGCAGTTATTTGCATAACATGAATCACACGGTCTATCAACGTGTGCAGAGTTGGGTGAAAACCAACTCCTTTAATTAACCAATGATATATTAATAAGACTTATCTATTAAATTTACTAATTATATAAACCTTTAATTAGATATTAAAACTCATTAATTAATATCTAATTTATATATATGGCACATTGGCCACATATATCTAACATTCTCTCACTTGGCCGAGTGACAGAATATACGTTCATGGTTTAAAAATTAATCATAATGTGCACATCATAATGGTAAGTTTTAATTTCATTGGTGGATTCATAATTCATTACTAAGTATATACTAATATGAGTCACGGCGGTTCTATATCAATTACCCGACATAGTTCCTTACATGTACCACAATATTAGTTTTCTACTTAAATTGTCATAAACGTAAAATCAATAATGGTCCACATTAATGTCTAATAATAGACAAGATCCTGTTAAAGTTGTGTCAACATTTATGTATACGTTAATGACAAACAAGATATCTATTAATTTTCAGAAACAATACATAAAAGAGATCAAAGTGTTAAATACATAAAGCATAGAATCATTAGGTTACATTACCAATCCTCATTCTTCCGACATGTTCAATAAATGCCTTTGGGGATAATCCTTTAGTCAAAAGATCTGCAATCATGAGATTGGTGCTAATATGCTCGATTGACATCTTTTGTTTCTGAACTTCTTCTTTAACGACAAGGTATTTTAATTTCATATGTATAGCACCTTTTGAATACTTATCGTGTTTAGAGAAGAAAATTACTGTGGCATTATCACATTAAACTCTCAGCGGCTTGGCAATACTGTCGACTATTCCGAGTCCTGAGATAAAATCCCGCAACTAGTTTACTAGTGAGGCTTCAAAGCATCCCACAAATTTAGCTTCCATAGTGGATGCAGCAATGATAGACTGTTTCACACTTTTCCATGATATTGGTCCCCCAGCCAATAGGAACACATAACCAGATGTAGATTTTCTCGTGTCTACACATCCGACATGATCTGAATATGAATAACCAATCATCTCTAAACGATCAGACGTACGATAAGTAAGCATGTGATCTTTTGTCCCTTGCAAGTACTTCTATAATTTCTTTGCAGCTATCTAGTGATCTTTTCCTGGATTGCTTTGATAACGACCAAGCATTCCAACATCAAATCTGATATCTGGTCTCGTACAAGTATGTGCATACATTAAGCTCCCAACAATTGATGCATAAGGAATATATTTCATTTGCCTACGTTCCAATTCATTCTTTGGACATTGCATAAGACTAAACTTATCTCCCTTTTGAATTAGAACGATACTTGATGAGCACTTTTCCATTCTAAATCTCTCTAAGACTTTGTTAATATATTCTTTCTGAGGCAACCCCAACAATCCTTGTGATCTATCCCAAAATATTTCTATTCCGATCACATAAGTTGCCTCATCCATATCTTTCATTTCAAAGTTCTTCGAGAGAAACTTCTTGGTGTCATACATCAAACCAAGATCATTCGTTGCAAGCAAGATGTCATCAACATACAGAATTAGAATAATAAACTTGCTCCCACTGACTTTCAGATAAATACATCGATCAACAATGTTTTCTTCAAATCCAAAAGAAGTGATGGTATCATTGAACTTAAGATACCATTGACGGAAAGCTTGTTTAAGTCCGTATATCGATTTCTTAAGTTTACACACCATACGTTCTTTTCCTTCTATGGAGAAACCCTCAGGTTGATCCATATAAACTTTTTCATCCAAATTACCATTCAGAAAGGCTGTAATCACATCCATTTGATGTAGCTCCAAATCATAATGAGCCACCAAAGCCATAATAATTCTAAAAAAATCTTTCTTAGAAACCGGTGAAAAGGTCTCATTATAATCAATACCACTTTTTTGAGTAAAACCTTTTACAACAAGTCTGGCCTTATGTCGTTCGATATTGCCATTGGAGTCGCATTTGGTCTTAAAGACCCATTTACACCCAACTCTTTTAGAATCTTCTGGCAATTCAACAAGGTCCCAGACTTCATTTTTTTCCATAGATTTCAACTCATCTTTCATGGCATCTAACCATTTTATAGAATTATCACTTTCCATGGCATGTGAAAATGAAACTGGATCATCATCAACTCCTAAGTCACATTCTGACTCATGAAGATAAACCACATATTCATTTGAAATAGTAGATGTCCTTTGTCTTTAAGATCTACGTAATTGTGTTTCATGTGGTTCATTTATTGCACGTTCATTATCATTATTGTGAGTTTCATGGTCATTAATGTGTTGTTCTTGCCCAATATTAGGCTGTTCAACAATGGGAGGAACAAAAACTTTACAAGGAGTTATGGGCAAAGAAATTTGCACCCTAACTTCTTGAATTTCCACATTTTGTGGTTCTTGGCTCCCACTAATTTCACAATTTTCAATGAACTTAGCATTTCCAGTTTCAATAATTCTTGTACTATTGATTTGTACTTTTTTGTACACTTTTTTGTTACCTTTTTGTGTCGCATTCGCGTGTGTTTTGCTTGAATTTACGTGTTTTAGGAGTCGTTTTGGCCTATTTGTTAGTTTTAGGTTTTTATAACTTTTGTGCGGTTTTTAGTAGTTTTTCGTACATTTTTATCCTTTTTTGTATTTTTGGCCGTAGGATGACCAAGCGGTCCCGCGCACGCTTGGAGCTTCCCACTCGACTCGGATTGGAATGGGTAAAGCAAGAAAACACAGCATGAACGAGGAGCGACAACCGGAGAATATTTAGAGCAAAACGAGAAAACCGAGCCGGAGCAGCCGAGCCAGTCGATCGACTGGACCTTCCCAAATCGACTGGAGTCCAGTGAGTTCGGAAATTTTGGGCGAAGCAGTCGATCGACTGAGACGCTGTCCAGCTCGTGATTTTGGTCCATTTTGATGATTTTGCCCATGCATTTTTGTATAAATAAGACCAACTCTCTCCAACCTTATCAAAACCTCTCCTTGGTGGTTTTGGACCTAGTCCATCTCCTCCAAACCTCTACATTTTCCTTGCAATAATAAACTCTAGTTTAAATCCTAAATTGGTGTAGTTTAGCTAGCTTAGTAGTTAGTTTAGTTAGGTTAGTTTTAGTTAGCAAGTGTTGGAGAGGGTGACAACTCCTTCATTTGTGAGCTTAGTTGTGTTGAAGATTTGGATTTGCTTTTGAAAGTTGTAATCTACATTTGAAGTTCTTGTTTGGTGCTTAATGCAATTGGTAGTTTTCTTTCCCTTCATTTTTATGCTTTATTCTTGAATGATTGTTCTTGTTGTTGTGTGGTTATTAAGCTTTGGTTTGTGTTGTTTTCTTTTCATTGTTCTTCAATTTCTCATTTTTAGATTCTAGTTGTTCTTGTTCTAGTAAAACTCCATGGATGTTGGTTTGAAGCTTTTTACCCCTTTTAGTTAGACATTCTCTTAGTTCTTGAAAGATTTATGAACTTTGTCTCTTTGGAAAATTTTACCCTTTTTACATTTAATGCCTTTTGACCAATTTTAATTTCAAATGCTTTGATTTTCCCTCCATGAATTTTCTTTTAATGTAAGCTTTATTTGATGCAGTTAGTTTAGTAATTACAGATTTAGGGTTTAGGTTCGTTTAGAGCCATTAGTCGGAGCTTGTCGAGAATTGGGATTGACGACCCCAACACTTGGTCGACAATTTGGGATTGACAACCCCGAATCGTGGATTAAGTGCTCGGTGAAAACTGATTAATCGTGGAGACGAATCGAACACCCTAAACCCTCATTTTCATTATTTCAATTTAAGTCTCCTTTTAAATTCAAGCTTTAGCACAAAACTCAAACCAAAATAATGATTAATTCTTTATTAGGAGTAGATTAGTTTAATTTAGCTTAGTAAGAGAGTAAGTAAAAATACCGATCGCCGATTATATCTATCCTCGAGAGACACGACTCGGGAAAGCTTACCGCTCTACAATCGACTCCGTACTATTGCGGAGAAGATTTCTTAGAGTGCTAAGAATTCTTCGATCAACTATGATTAGGACAGTAAAACTTATACCCTTGAGACTTTTCGGGATAGCTATTGAAGTAACCACTGATGGTCTTTGGATCCAATTTCTATTCTTGTGGATTGTAAGCTCTTACTTCTATCGGGCAACCCCAAACATGCAAGTGCCTTAAACTAGGTTTCCTACCAATCCATAGTTCAAAAGGAGTCTTAGGAACTGCCTTACTAGGAACCCTTTTTAACAAATATACGACAGTTTTAAGAGCGTGCATCCACAATGATGTGGGTAATGAAGAATTACTTAACATACTCCTAACCATATCCAAGAGAGTACGATTACGATTTTCTGCTACACCATTCTATTGTGGTGTACCTGGCATAGTATATTGAGCACATATACTACGCTTTTCAAGGGATTTGGCAAACGGGCCTGGACATTGCCCAGATTCATTATATTTTCCATAAAATTAACCACCTCTATCAGATCTAATAATCTTCACTTTTCTATCTAGCTGTCTTTCAGCCTCAGTAATAAATACCTCCAGGGCATCTATCGACTGAGACTTTTCATTTAATAGATAGATATAACCATAATGTGAAAATTCATCGATAAAAGTGATAAAATATCTTTCTTTTCCAAAAGAGGAAACATCAAAAGGCCCGCAGATATCGGTGTGTATTATTTTAAGAAGCTGTGTGCTTCTAGTGGCTCCCTTTCGTTGTGTATTTTGTTTGTTTTTCCTTAATACAATTCACACAAATGTCAAGATCGGTAAAATCCAAATTTGGAAGGATTTCGTTCTTTACCGATCTTTTCATTCATTCTTTGGAAATATGCCCCAAACGTTTATGCCACAAGAAAGCAGAATCTTTATTCACTAAACCACGTTTAGTTCCAACATTATGATGCAGGGTTAAAAGAGTCTCAGCAAAATTAGTATTGAGCTTAAGTTTATAAAGACTATCATTAAGAACACCAGAACCAATAAAAAGATTTTATTTAAATAAACTAAAACATCCATTCTTAAATTTAAAGGAATATCCAACAGAATCAAGTCTTGAAAGAGAAACCAAATCACAAGAAACGGAAGGTACATAAAGAGTTTGAAACAAATCTAAATGGTGTCCGGAATCTAAAATAAGACAATAAGTTCCAATAGCTTCAACTGGAGCTTTGACTCGATTTCCCATGTAAACATACTTTTCATTTGGATTTGTGATTCGGGTCTTAAGGAGTCCCTGCATCGTATTTAAAACATGAGTGGTGCAGTCGGAATCAAGCCACCAGGTATTATGAGGAACTTCAATTAAGTTTGATTCAAAACATACGAATGTTTTAAGCATACCTTTCTTTTCGAACCATGCCTTACATTTCAGACAATCTCTTCAGAAGTTTCCGGGTTTCCCACAGAAAATCGGTGTGTTCCTTTTTCTGGATTTGGACAAATGACTCATTCACTTTCAATGTTCCATGCTTGCCCTTTCCTTTCTTTCTTTCGACTTTCTTACCAGCTCCATGATTGGTAACGAGATGAATGGAATGAGTTCCCTGATTCTTAATCCGTTTTTCCTCCTGAACTAACATACTGTGAAGTTCATTCACATTCCATTTGTCTTTCTTGGTGTTATAGTTCATTTGGAAAGGACCATACTCAGAAGGCAGTGAATTCAAAATGAACTGCATGAGGAAGTTATCATCCACAGTCATCCCTAAGGACTTAAGTCTTGCTGCAATGTTCGTCATTTCAATGATGTGCTCATGCATGCTACGAGAACCATCGAATTTCATGGTAGTTAAAGTAGCCATTAATGTCCCATCAAGAGACTTATCAGCGGTTTGGGAGCGTTCTCCCACTGATATCATGAATTCCTTAGCATTTTCAGTTTGAGGGAGAGTGGACTTGATGTTTTTTGCTATACTCATTCGCATAAGCATAAGGCTTAGTCTGTTCGATCTTTCCCAAGCATTATGGACAGATATTTCAGTGTCGCTGCTAGTATTAGTAATAGCAGCAGGCTTTTCAACTTGAAGTGCTAAGTCAAGATCCAAAACATCAAGGTGAAATTGGATTTGCTCGCACCATTCATAATAGTTAAGCCCGTTAAACATAAGAACGGATGAAGCATGTGAAAGAAGAGAAGCATGAATAGGTACTGAAATTAGAAGAGTTGATTGGTACATTAACGCTTTGAGATTACATAATTCGGATTCGAGAATAGAGACAATAAATGTACATTGAAGTTCTCCTTTGGGCGATCCAACAATGTACTACATTAAACGTAATTGATGCTAAAGGCTAAATTTTCTAAATAATTGGTATTGAAAATATCTTAATTAAATATGTTCGTCATCTTTGAATATGATAACACATTTAATAAAATATTTCAATTAACCACAATAATGTTATTGATCATAAATATAATTGATCTATCTTTGGGTGGATCCTTAAATACTCTTAATCAATAAACGTCAATATACCCAATATTTTATCATAATGTCATTTCTATTATAGCATCACATAATTATGGGTAATTGAATTTTCATTTAATTTGACATTTATAATAAACTTTCTAATTTGGCCACTTTGGTGACTAAAAAATTATTCATAATATATAAGTCAAATTAAATAATAAATATTACAAATTAGATAACTTCATAGTTAAGACACTTTAATGGCTAACTAAATACATATATCAAAACCCATGACATATGTACAGTGGATATATAAACAGGTGAACCAAACTTTTGTAAACCCCAATTAAAGATATTTTGATTTAAAACACGCAAGCTTGCTCGCAAGAGTACGAGGGCGCTTGTAGGGTGGAAAGCTGACTCGAGTCGTTTCTCAAGGACAACAAATTATCGGATCTCAGATAGTTGTTCATAAACAAGTAACCAAATAATATGTTTTTGGGAAACTTATAAACTAATTTAATTATTCTAAATTATCTAAATTATCAACTAGAGATTTAAAAACAATTATTTAACCAATTTAAAATCTAAAGTAAATTAACTAATTTATTATCTAAGAAATAACTATATTGAAATTCAAACTACTTAAGAACTCCATATTAAAACCAATTCGCAGCAGCTAAATTATCATAAATCGTCTCAATATATCAACCAAGAACATACGATCATGCATAAAATAAATTACTACGAATCAAACGATAGCAATAAGCATAAAAACTTAAGCAAACTAACATAAACTAATAGCATGAATATTCTCAACCAATTCAAGTTTCCAATATCCAAACTTAAACATGAAAATCTGATCTAAACAYAMAWTTAAATAACTAAAAATATTCAGCAAATACGAAATCAAAATCCAAACTCAAGAACATAAAGGTTACTAACTTCAAYAGCTTAAAAACTAAGAATTGGAACTAGGAAACTAATGAGAGGTTGTAGAAAACTTATTCTAACTAATGTTTGCTGATTAAAATTCGAAAGTTCCACAGAAATTGACAGCAAAACGAACGAAAACAGGCTTGGCGACGACGAACGGCAACCGGGACTCGTTCCGTTGAATCCTTCTTCTTGCTCTTGATCTCTGCGTTTTTGATGTTATTCTCAGACTCCAAACCCTAGGATTATGTTTATGATAAGTTTTTAGGGTTACAAGTATGTCTGGAACTCGGATTAATGGGTGGTTTATATAGAAATCGCGTAACTTGGGCCGCAAGTCACACAGGTCGGTTTCTGGGCCCGTTTATGGTAGCACTTTACGGATAAGAGCTATCGTAAGCATCTACCGTAAACCTCTCCGTCGCCTCCTTACGATGAGGAATGTAACTGTAAGACCAACCGTAAGGCTCTCTATCCTCCTTTTACGGTGTTGTTCACGGTGCTCCTTTACGGTAAGGTAACCGTAAGCCTCCAAAATTTGCTACTTTTTCGCCGGAACGCTCAATTCTTGTCTCTCAATCATCATATTTCATATCTTACGCGTTGAGCCCTTCCGGTTACTTAGCTGTAAAGTGAAAAACTATAAATAATCACTTATTTGCATCAATCTAGATCAAAAGATGGTAAAATAAGTTGGAAACACAAATAGACGAATTGAAGCTTAAACTATCCAACTTATACCAAAAATAATAAGAAAAAGCAACTAAAATACAACTAAAAATGAGCATAAATACGTGTTAATCAACTACCCCACGCTTATTTTTTTGTTCGTCCTCGAACAGTCGATAATTTCAAAGTATAACTAGAAAGAAAATCAGCTCAGGAAATGAGTCGTGCTATGATACATACATAATTTAAAAAATATAAATACAAGTTACGCAACGTCAAACACTCCACCTTTATTACATTGTCGCTTCATAAACAAAATCATGCATCCTCTCAAAAGGGAAATATATATGTGGGTGTTCACTTAAAGCACTCGAGCATTGCTGCATGGGATGTGTTTTCACTCAAATCATACAAATACATGCTCAGTAAATAAGCACGGAAAACCAATCTCTTCTCAATCGCAAATTAAGTGTGATGTCAAAACTAAGAATCGGTAAGGTCTTTTTGGGTTGTAATATAAGGCTCTTTGTACGGGTGTGGAGTATATAAGTCGTGTGGCTAACCCACGATCTAACGTGATCAATAATTCACTCTACCTATTCTAATCAAGAAGCAAAATGCTTCACCTCGTTCAAAAGAAAAACCTTACTTAACCCTCATAACGTAGCCTTATTTAGGCTATTTCTCAACTCGATACTCTAAACCGACTTGAAGGTCAAACCACTTAAACTCAACTGAAGCTTATAACACGCTTCTTACATAACTCTTTTGCCTTCTAAACATTAGCCTTCATAATAAAATAAACAATAAAACACAAGCCTTCATTAGCGCGTAGGCAATGACTCAACTCTACTCAACTAGACTCACCATCTTTTTTTTTCTTTTTTTCTTTTTTGGATGGTGGTCTTAAATTACAAAAATTCATAAACATCGTAAATTCCTAATAAAATCTTCAAAACACTAATAACCAATAAAAATATGAACTCCTACCCCACGCTTTTAATGGTTTAGTAGGTTCGACTCAATAAAAATCACTCAGGGCTATAGGCATGGATAATTTGGCTATGATTGGCTCATTCAGAATTTACAGTGGCTAAAATATATGGATATGACTGGAATAGGGTTTTTATATGTGCCTTAACCTCATTTTTAAAGTCGACTACAAACAGAGGTTTCAAAGAGATATCAAGACTGAAACTTATTCAAGTTCATGCAATGATGATAAACACTCAGGCTACTCACAGGCTTTTTGCATGAAAAAGCTTTGAATTGACGCTGATTTTAAGGTTTTGCAAAATCAATTGCGTACAAGTACCATTTTACAATATATACATAAAAATTTGAAAAATTATGCACTTATGCACGCTCAAAAGACAAAAGCCTCAAATCTAATCTTAGTTAACTTCGACAGGCAAGCCATACAAATACAATTTGGCATATAAATAGTAATCAATCACGATAAATCACGTTTAAGCATTACATATCACAAAATACGAATTCAACTAAGCATAAAGTAGAATAACAAATTGCTCGAACCCATCCCTCCCCCTCAAAAAAATTCGGCAAACTCCGCTTTGCCAATAAAAACAAGTAAAGAAAAGATAGGTAAGAAAAACGTCCCTGAATAACCAAAATGGTCGAGCCGCTCCATGTTGAAGCGTGTCACCAACTAATCATCCCGATTGTCGTGATTTTTAAATTGCTCGACTAAAGACTAAGAAAAACAAAACTAAATTAAACACACATAATAAATAAATAGCTCCAAATATTCGCCCCTTTACTGTTCGAGGATGAAACTATCGTATCGTAAATATCGCCGGAAAGCGACAAAAAACTCTCGAAAAAAAACGCGCGTCGGAGGACCTAACGGTAGCCTCCTTATGGTAGTACATTACCGTAGACTCTTACCGTAATGCTCTCTGCTGGTGGGTAACGGTTGGTCTTACGGTTACTCGTACCGGTAAGTGTAATCGTAAGATCTGGGCTGCAAAATAAAGTTTCACTCGCAAAAATTTGATCTTGTTCGAAAAAACATTAAATAATTTAAGCACACGAACCTTGAAAATAAATTTCATTAGTATGCGAGCGCGTGACGATAAATTAACATGACACTAATAATAAAACAACAAAAATAAAACATAAGACTTGAAATAAACCGGAAAGTAAATACACGAATGACTCGACTGAATTGAAAATTGCTAATCACGGCTCGCTAGGCTAGGAAAATCCTAAGGTTTCAGCCACTATATCCATAAAGTTTCATCTCTAGCTCGGCTATCTTTTCGTTGGCGTCTCCAAGCTCCTACTTCCAATAGTTAATATTCCACTGATGGACGACGTTGCTTTCTTCGAGTCGGCGGATGTCACCTTCCCCTGCCAAAACCTGCATCCGAAGTCCACGGATATCATTCATGAGTCTCAATCCTTCGCGATAGAAAATTTTACTTTTTGCCTCCTCCATAGCTAAATCCCCTTTCGTTTTATCAAGCTCGTCCTACAAGGCAGACATCTCTTCTCCCATATTCCCTATTGTTGACATTGCGTTGTCAAGACCAGCATAAAGTTGTTTGATCTCCTCCCGTGCGTCGGCTATCTCGGTTTGCAGCTCCTTCATGGCGCTAGTTTGTTGTTGGCGACGTTTCATGGTTGATGAAAGGAGATTAAATTTGGAATTGAGAGGCTTGTGTATGAGAAAAGCTTGTGGGAATTATCAAGGCTTGAAAGAATTGTGAAAGGATGAACTCTAGGGGTTGGTTATTTATAGGTATCCTTGGGTTTTGAAAGTAGGAATCCTAATTCTCCTCCAATTTCAAATTAAGGCAGGACAATTAAACTTACCTAATTAAAATAGAACTCTTAAAAGGTAGGCAATCTAGACATGTGAGTACTTGAAAATCCGTCCAAATTTAATGAAAATAGGACTTGCCTTATAAAAATAAATTCCCAAGAATTCCCTAATTAATTACCATAAAATTACACAAAAACTGGGACGCTTACGATAGCATTTACGGTAAGGCTAACCATAAGATCTCACCGTAACACTTACCGTCACCTTGGTTTGATCAGTCTACGGTTTATGTTACCATTAACGCCTGGGTCATCTAATTACGGTAGCACCTTACGGTTGTGAGTAACCGTAAGTAATCGTTAATTCTTCAATAAGTGGCGAATCTTCATCTTTTCCTACACAAAAACCTTGCAAAAACGTATCATAGCAATTTCCTTGAAAACTAAAAAAATTAAAAGAAAAGAAAATAAAGAAACCAAGAAAAGAAAATCAAAGAAAGAAAATAAAGAGAAAGACAAACGCTTGGGTTGACTCCCAAGAAGCGCAACTTTTAACGTCGCTTGCTTGACGCATTTCTAGAAGTTAATCTTTGGTAGAAGGTGGATCTACGAGCTCCACCACTTCACGATCCTTATTCCTGTCCATCCCTTCATGGTAAAGCTTCACTTGATGGCCATTAACTTTAAAAGTCGTATCTTTCTTTTCGTCTTAAAGAGTAACTGCTCCAAAATCATTTAGTTCCTTGATCACGAATGGTCCGCTCCATCTCGACTTCAACTTTCCTGGAAACAGTTTCAACCGTGAGTTATAAAGTAGAACTAACTTACCTACTTTCAGATTCTTATCAATGATATGGCGATCGTGATGTTTTTTCATAGCAAGTTTCTGTCTCCAAGCACAGTCATATGCCTCGTTCCTCATTTCTTCAAGATGAGTCAGCTCCAGCTTCCGATATTCGCCTGCTTCTCCATGGTCCATATTGAGCTTTCGAATGGCCCAACTTGCTCTATGTACTAACTCAACTAGCAGATGTCACGCCTTTCCGTAAACTAGCTGAAAGGGGGTTAAACCAAGCACTGTTTTGTATGCAGTTCTATAAGCCCACAGTGCATCTATTAGTTTTATGGCCCAGTCTTTCCTATTCGGACCCACTGTCTTTTCTAAAATGCCCTTTAATTAGCGGTTACTTGTTTCCACTTTACCGGAAGTTTGAGGATGGTAAGGGGTAGCCACATTGTGTCGTACTCCGCACTTATTCATCAATCTTTCAAATGCTCTATTGTAGAAGTGACTCCCTCCATCGCTTATTATCGTTCTAGGGATTCAAAACCTACTAAAGATATTCTCTTTCAGAAATTTCAAAACAATGTCTGCATTTGCCTTGCGTGTTGGAATAGCTTCCACCCATTTGGACACATAGTCAACGCCCACCAGGATGTACTCAAAATCGCCGCTCTTTGGAAACGGTCCCATAAAGTCAATCCCCCACACGTCAAAAATTTCCACTACTTGATTTGGTACTAGAGGAATCTCATATCGCTTCCCTATGTTCCATGTTCTTTGACAATTGTCGCAGTTCTTGCAATATTCATAAACATCGGCGAATAGGGTTGGCCAATAAAAACCAGCCAAAAGGAGTTTGAAAGCCATTTTTTGTGCTCCAAAATGCCCACCAAGGTCATGGCAGAACTGCATAATGCTTGTCATCTCATTGCATCTCTTAAATACGAACGGGTTGTCCTCTTAAATACGAACGGGTCGTCCCAGAAGTAACTCCTGCATTTATGCAAAAACCTTTTTATCTCTTGGTAGTTCAAGTGATTAGGTATGATATCATAAGTAAGGTAATTCACGATATCCGCATACCAAGGAGTAATAGAAGCATTAAGAACATAAGCATTTTCATATGGAAATAAATCATCAATCATGCATTGCTCATCATTCTCAGTTACCATCCTAGACAGGTGATCAGCTACAACATTTTCACAGCCACGTCTATCCTTAGTTTCTACGTCAAATTCTTGTAATAACAAAATCCAACGAATCAAACGTAGTTTACTTTGTGGCTTAGAAAATAAATGGCGTAATGCAGTATGATCAGTATGCACAATGACTCTAGCTCCCACAATATAAGATCGAAATTTATCTAAAGAGAAAACGACTGCTAATAATTCTTTTTCAGTAGTTGTATAGTTACGTTGGGCATCATTAAGCATATAACTCGCATAGTAAATAACCCTAAGAAACTTATCGACACGTTGTCCTAGAATAGACCCTACAGCTGCGTTAGACGCATCACATATTATTTCAAATGGTAGGGTCCAATCAGGGGCAACAACAACAGGTGATGATGTAAGTTTTTCCTTAAGAGTTTCGAATGCATTCATACAAGCTTCATCAAATACGAATAGAGTATCTTGAGCTAACAATCGAAAAAGTGGGCGACTAATTTTCGAAAAATCTTTAATAAAATACCTATAAAATCCTGCATGCCCGAGAAAAATCCGGATTCCTTTAACATCACGAGGGGGAGGGAGAGTTTCAATAACGTCAATTTTTGCCTAATCTACCTCAAACCCTCTTATAGAAACAACATGACCAAGCACAGTGCCACTTTTAACCATAAAATGGGATTTCTCCCAACTCAATGTAAGACTTTTCTCTATGCAACGTTTTAATACTTTAGTCAAATTAGCCAGACAACTTTCAAATGAATTACCGAAAATAGAAAAATCATCCATAAACACTTCCAAAAAGTCATCAATAAAATCAGTAAAGATGGAAAGAATACACCTTTGAAAAGTTGCTGGTGCATTGCATAGACCAAATGGCATCCTCCAGAATGCGAAAGTGCCAAAGGGGCACGTGAAGGTAGTCTTGCTTTGGTCCTATGGGGCTATAGCTACTTGATAGTATCCAGATAGGCCATCCAAGAAATAGTGAAATTTGTGTCCGGCCAGCTTGTCGAGAAGTTGGTCAATGAATGGCAAAGGAAAATGGTCCTTCCTTATTGCTGCGTTCAGCTTCCTATAATCAATACACATTCGCCATCCCG
The DNA here is from genome assembly GCA_014905375.1 of Phtheirospermum japonicum. Classification (NCBI taxonomy): domain Eukaryota; kingdom Viridiplantae; phylum Streptophyta; class Magnoliopsida; order Lamiales; family Orobanchaceae; genus Phtheirospermum; species Phtheirospermum japonicum. Next base: position 637,580 of record BMAC01000098.1, on the reverse strand, counting down.
TGGTTAGTCTGGTTGGGATAATTTCGCCTTTCTCATTTTTGATTATGGTGATGCCGCCCTTTTTGGGTACTACATGAACCGGGCTCACCCATTTACTATCAGAAACTGCGTAAATGATCCCTTCATCTTTCAACTTAAAAATCTCTTTCTTGACCACTTCATACAATGTCGGCGTCAATCTACGCTGGCTATCTCGTACTGGTCTTGCATCCGGTTCTAATTCTATTAGGTGCATGCAAATGGCCAGACTAATACCTTTTATGCCGCTGATACTCCATCCTATGGCTTCCTTGTTTTTGCTTAGCACTGTCGTTAATTCTTTTTCATCATGCTCTTCTAACACATAGTATATAATTACAGGCTTTTGGTTGTCAGGCTCGAGAAAAATGTATTTCAGATGGCTTGGAAGTGGTTTTAACTCCACTTTAGGCTCGAGCTCAGGTGCATTAGTTATTTCATACAGCTCGTTGTCAAAATCTACAGAATCTTCAGTAATTTTACTCAGATCAACTTCTAATAAATCTGCCACCCTCCTTAAAAAGTCGGCATCGTCCGCGTCGCCTAAGTCATCCAAAACTGTGATTCCCTTAAGCTCGTGGATGCATGATGCAATGGGATCAAAGAATGACAAATCATCTTGCATAGCAGGGATGGGAGTGTTTTGAATATCTATAGGGGAGAATGTCACTGATTTATCCAAAACGGTCATTGTCATCCTTCCCTTGTGAACGTCGATCAAGGTATGGGAAGTAGACATAAACGAGCGTCCCAACAAAATGGTGTGCTCTTTGCTCTTAACCGGTACCTCGCAAACGTCCAATATTACAAAATCGACTGGTATTACTAACTCTCCAACCTGCACTAAAACATCCTCAACAATTCCTAAAGGTTTCCGAATCGAACGGTCTGCTAACTGCAGTCGCATAGTAGTTGGTTTCAGTGCTCCGAGATCAAATTCCCGATAAAGCAAGTACGGCATTAGGTTAATACCAGCCCCAAGATCCAACATTCCCTTTGCTGTTTGTCCATTAGCCAAGGAAATAGTAATGCAGAAACTTCCAGGGTCTTGTTCCTTCGATGGCAATGGTTTCTTAAAAACTGCGCTCACTTCCTTTGTCAATGATATATGCTGATGTGTTCCTAAACGTCTCTCCCTTGACGCAAGTTCCTTGAAAAACTTCACGTAGGCCGGCATCGTTTTGATCACATCCAAGAGTGGTAGTTAATATTAACGTTCTTTAATAGATTGTACAGTTCCATAAATCTTTTGTTTTCTTTAGCAGGACGCAAACGGCTTGGGAAAGGAACAACATCCTTGATTTGTGTTGGCATTTTCTTTGGCAGCGATGGTGAAGGAACATCGTCATGAGTAAGGGCACCATTCAGAATTATCCCTTTTAAGGAACCAGGAGCATATCTATTGGAAGACTTATGAAGATGATCAATTGGTTTAAAAGCATCTTCCTTAGTAGGAGTTGGCGTATTGTGCTCGACTTCCTCATCTTGATTCACTATCCCGTTGTCGACCTTCTTTCCACTGCGAAGGATATGAACCGCCGACGCTTGCTCTGCCTGGCTCAGATTTTTACCCTTCTCGTTATTTGATCTTGCAATGTCGGTCGCCAGTTGTCCTATCGTCCTATCCATTCTTTCCATATTTTTGACAAGATCTTGTACTATATTGGAAAGGGTGTCAATCTTTGTATTTACTTTCGCAAGCCCCTCTCTATTGCTGAGTGTCTCAGCAACCTGGTTTTGCTGCCAAACTAATAGCTGATCAGTTGATTGAACTGTAGTGGACACATGCCCTTGCGTATGGAAATTATTTTGGGGTGGTGGCAATGGTGCTTGAGCATGTTGTGGTGGTGGAAACTGCGGATCGGTATTTGGTGATAAATAATTTGGGTTTGAAGACCCATAACTCAAAAGCGGAGAATCACGTCGCGCATTAAACTTCCTTTGGGGTAGTTTATTTGAATAGTTCTGGATTGTGTGAACTTCTTCGTGCTGTTCAATATTGTTTGGACATGCGTCTTCCAAATGCTGGGGGGATCCGCATTGGTTACACGTTGCAGTAGTCTTCTTGGAAGGGGCCTTGCTCACCCACTCGGCTTTCCAAGCTGCTAATTTTTCCTCAAAAATTTTCTCACACTTCACCTTAACTAATTTGCCGTTATCTAGATCAGGATCGGGAATAGATATTTCATTAACTTTTAATTTCCTTGGTCGAGAGTTGGTTTGTCTAGACTTTTCGCTCTGCTTCTCCAACACTCATTTTGCCTCGATGGCCGTCAAGTCCCTGAAATCTCCTCCCGCTGCTATTTCTACTTCCCTCTTTCCATGGTCCAACAACCCATCAAAGAAGAATTGGTTCGTCATCTCGGGCGAGTAGTTATGGTGTGGGCAAGCTTGCAAAAGCGTCTTGTATCGCTCCCATGTTTCGTGAAATAACTCACCCTCCAATTGTTCAAACGTAGCTATTTGCCTTTGAAGATGTCCCGTTGTTTGGGCTAAATAGTATTGATTTAAGAATTTCTCGCTTATCATTTCCCAATCAATTAACGATCTAGGTTCTAGGGATGGTAACAACGACTTCGCCCTATCTTTCATGGCATAGGGGAAACAGATCATTTGCACCTCCTCCTGGTTAAGGCCATTTACCAAAAATCTACCCACTTCATCTACATAATAATTCAAAAATGCCAAAGGATCTTCATGGGCACCTCCATGGAAAGTCGGGAGTAAATTGAATTGATGCGGTTTAATCTCCACTTCCCTTGCAGTTGGTCCAAGAACAATAGCGGACCTAAAAGGTACAACCTTCGGACGTGCTAAATCACGCTGTCTAGGTGGTTGAGCGTGTCTTAGTGCTCTATCTCGACGATAGGAAGCCTCATAATCGCCTTCGAAATCTTGGTCATCGAACCATTCATCTAAAAACACAGGTCGAGGGATTGGTCTGTCAGAATAATCGTCACGCACGTCCTCGTCATGTTGTGCGTTCCTTCCTCTATTTCCTTGTCTTAGTTGTAGCGGGGCCCGATCGTTTGGTGGTTGATTGTGACCCCCAAAGTATCGCTGTTCGCTTCTATAATTCCGATGTCTTCGTGCTTGAGGTAAGGTTAAATCATTGTTTATAGTGTCGAATAACTCATTATGGCCGCCTCCATGAAGGGATCCATGATTTGATCATCTCGCCATGGACTCGGGGATTTCGTCGCACACAAAATTCGTGTCTAAAGAAGAATCGCTCTCGGAAACTTGTTCGGATCTTGGTCTCGTTGGATGCGCGATGGATCTCATCGAAGAATGGTTCAAGATCGAGTTTTAGTGATCGTCTACCTTGCATAAACTCAACAAGACATAAACGCACCAAGCGGTAAAATCCAAACTAAGCACACGAAAGCAATTAAACGAAGAAAATAAAATGAAATAAAAAAAATCTTTGACTCCTTGTTGATGTCCCCAGCAACGGCACCAAAATTTCGAACCAAACTTTTGTGCACCTCAATTAAAGATATTTTGATTTAAAACACGCAAGCTTGCTCGCAAGAGTACGAGGGCGCTTGTAGGGTGGAAAGCTGACTCGAGTCGTTTATCAAGGACAACAAATTATCGGATCTCAGATAGTTGTTCATAAACAAGTAACCAAATAATATGTTTTGGGGGGTTTTGTTTGATTTTCAATTCATAACTACTAGTTTAAATTGCAAGACTTGAACTTATAAACTAATTTAATTATCCTAAATTATCAACTAGAGATTTAAAACCAATTATTTAACCAATTTAAAATCTAAAGTAAATTAACTAATTAATTATCTAAGAAATAACTATATTAAAATTCAAACTACTTAAGAACTCAATATTAGAACCAATTCGCAGCAGCTAAATTATCATAAATCGCCTAAATATATCAACCAAGAACATACGATCATGCATAATTACTACGAATGAAACGATAGCAATAAGCATAAAAACTTAAGCAAACTAACATAAACTAATAGCATGAATATTCTCAACCAATTCAAGTTTCCAATATCCAAACTTAAACATGAAAATCTGATCTAAACAAATATTTAAATAACTAAAAATATTCAGCAAATACGAAATCAAAATCCAAACTCAAGAACATAAAGGTTACTAACTTCAAGAGCTTAAAAACTAAGAATTGGAACTAGGAAACTAATGAGAGGTTGTAGAAAACTTATTCTAACTAATGTTTGCTGATTAAACTTCGAAAGTTCCACAGAAATTGACAGCAAAATGAACAAAAACAGGCTTGGCGACGACGAACGGCAATCGGGACTCGTTCCGTTGAATCCTTCTTCTTGCTCTTGATCTCTGCGTTTTTGATATTATTCTCCGACTCTAAACCCTAGGATTATGTTTATGATAAGTTTTTAGGGTTACAAGTATGTCTGGAACTCGGATTAATGGGTGGTTTATATAGAAATCGCGTAACTTGGGCTGCAAGTCACACAGGTCGGTTTCTGGGCCCGTTTACGGTAGCACTTTACGGTTAGGATTTACCGTAAGCAGATACCGTAAACCTCTCTGTCGCCTCCTTACGGTGAGGAATGTAACCGTAAGACCAACCATAAGGCTCTCTGTCCTCCCTTCTACGGTGTCGTTCACGGTGCTCCCTTACGGTAAGGTAACCGTAAGGCTAACCGTAAGCCTCCAAAATTTGCTACTTCTTCGCCGGAACGCTCGATTCTTGTCTTCTCAATCATCATATTTCATCTCTTACGCGTTGAGCCCTTCCGGTTACTTAGTTGTAAAGTGAGAAACTACAAATAATCACTTATTTGCATCAATTTAGATCAAAAGATGGTAAAATAAGTTGGAAACACAAATATACGAATTGAAACTTAAACTATCCAACTTATACCAAAAATAATAAGAAAAGGCAACTAAAATACAACTAAAAATGAGCATAAATACGTGTTAATCAACAGGTATCAAAACTCATAAACTGGACATCATATAAGCAATTTGAGCACCAATTATTGTGGCCAGATATCCAAAAACCCATGATATATGTACAACGGATATATAAAAAGGATCGTAAATGATATCACATACGCAAAACATAAAAATTGCAGTAGAAATATAAATACTCAATTTGCCATACATCAATCGAAAAATCATGAGTTCATAAACCTGACTCTGATACCACATGTAAATTGTTTTCATAATTAAATCATCATAAAAAATAAAATGAGTCCCAGATCTTGAACTTCATGATTTTCACAATTAATTATACAATAATAATAAAATAATAATTGACCATGAGCAGCCATGTCCTTCCCTGTTCTGGCCGGTGTGATTGTTGAATTATATCTGATTTCTCTATCCTTCCGTCCTTAATTCCAGTCTATAATTTACGTGAGTTTGATAGAGAGTGAAAACTGAAAAAACCCTAAAAACAGCTGAGAGAGAACCAAATATCTTTATATATATTTTTTATCTGCAAAGGTAGTTATTTGCATAACATGAATCACACGGTCTATCAACGTGTGCGGAGTTGGGTGAAAACCAACTCTTTTAATTAACCAATGATATATTAATAAAACTTATCTGTTAAATTTACTAATTATATAAACCATTAATTAGATATTAAAACTCATTAATTAATATCTAATTTATATATATGGCACATTGGCCACATATATCTAACAATCTCTCCTATTGTTACACTTTCGCTACAACAAGTGGTATCAGTAGACTAACACGATTCCTTAGTGATGCCTCCACACCATCAACCTAACGATGTCGCATATACAGACGCACAATGGATGCGACAATTGCCTCCTAGACAAGCAGGTGATGAATCTGGCAGTAGCGATCGAGGGAGGTGTGTTTGCTGTTTCTGGGCCCGAACAAGGTGGACCGCGACAACCGCGTGCCAGATGATGTGCGCAAGGCACGGGGGATGATGGAGGGATCTGCACGGGACACACCCGTCCCTCTTCCCCACCCACCGTGTTTCGATGACCGACACCATCTCTATGGTGAAAACCGTTTGCACAAAAGCAGATTTCCAAATTTCACCAGCGGTCTTAATGACTCCGACTTTCTGGATTTGGATTAATTCAGTAGAGGAATTATAAGGCTGTCCTAGAGTCACGTTGTGTGGCATCTTGTTGTGACACAATTCTGCCGGTCGAGCATCGGCCTTGGTGGCCAATAACTGGAAAGTTTATACCCCAATGGCAAGGAAAACCTCCTATTACAAATTGGTCAAAATTCTGTAATTATATGGAACG
>BMAC01000098.1:615520-627236 GCA_014905375.1 Phtheirospermum japonicum | reverse complement strand
GAAGTCAGAGCTAAAGCATCTCTACGCCCTTCAAGTTAGCTCCCAATTAATACTTTGCTTGCCCTGATCTGTAAAACCATACCTTAGGTTCAGGCATGGCCCCGAGTCATTGAAAAGGTACCAAGCTCTATACCTTGCCCCGGGCTGAAATTGGCACCATCCTTTTCACTCTGAAACACTTCGAGGCTTTAGCACTTGGCACCTAGGTTTGGGACATGGGGTTGGTTACCTAAAATGGTTCAGGGTATGGACTCGGGGCAGAGTATAGAAGGAGAAGGTTTAGCAGGATGACGTGGTATAATGGCCCTGATTTCGCGAAAACCCTAAAAAAGTACACCTATAAATAGTTAATTACAGAGTTAATAGAAGGTAATTCTTTTCTAATCAAGTCCTTAATCTGCCAAACTCTACCCAAAAACTAACTTAAGCATCGGAGGGGGTTCACTGGAAAACCTTTTCGGTCCCCATCTGATGGTTGTTCTTGGGTGCTGGTGTTATCGTTCAAGACAACAGGCCATTAGGATTCCCTTTCTGGAAGTCTGGTAAAATAATTGTTAATTTAGTTACTCTTACAAACTACATTCAATACCAGTTACAAACTACTTTGACATGGTTTAATAATTTAAATGGATTCAGACTACACTCAATACATATTACAAAACTACATTAATACAAATTACAAACTAGTTTTACATAGTTGAATAATTACAAACTACACTAATACGACATAGGTAGAAAAAGGAAGACATGGGATCACGCACAACTTAGTTTCGAATTACAAACTACCTTCACATAGCAACTGGGACATAGCAAATTACCTTAACAAGTGAGACATAGCAAACTACACTCAATATAATAACAAAATACTCTCATCAAAAATTCATATCTGCTATGTACACATATAATTACAAACCACGCTATCTAATAATTTGAAACTACTATATTTTAGTTCTGAATTATCAACTCAGTTATGAATCTCATACTATTGTGACATAGTAAACTACATTAAGTACGAATTACAAACTACACTAAGTACAAATTTCAAAATTGTTGTGGCCAAGAACTCAGTGCTGCATTTGGGAAACCATAAATGGTTGTTACAATAATTCCCAACTAAACATATCCAGAATTATTGTGTAGTTCGATAAAATGCATTTACCGATCAGGGCCATTGAAGTATAATTACAAAATATTCTATTCAATAACTCGGAAGCTACTGGGCAGACCTGGGTAATAAGGGAGTGATTCGAAAACTACACTCAGTTATGAATTACAAACTACTTTGACGTAGTTGAATAATTACAAACTATTTTGAAATAGCAAACTACACGCATACCGAACAATAAAATGATAGTATAAAAGGGCAAACTACTCTAAAATAGAAAACTACTTGGCCCACCAACCCTAAAAATGGTCACAAGGGTACCATTAAAACATGGGAGTGGTAATTCGGAAAACTCTAGTAAATAATTATTCAGAAAAATTTGATAAAACAAAAAATATCATAATGTAAACCTAGACTACTCCAAAACAATGAGCTCACAATATCATAATGTAATTAACATTCCAGAATGGAATAATTCATTTTTATACTCAACGTCTCTAGTTCACTCCATTGTGCATGGACTCTGACAACTAGGTCATCAAAAGAGAATCTCGGCTCTACGTTAACTATGAGCGTCTCCTTGCCATAGTAACATAGAATAATAATGCCTTCGTAGTCGGCCAAACCTAGATAAATTGTTGTTAAAAAATTAAGTATTCCAAAACAGCATTCGACGACAAAATGATGTCAAAGTAGTATGAGATAATAAGAAGGAATAATGGAACCTCAATCCATACTGCACATTTTATTAAATTTTTGTACATTCACTACTTTGAAATAGCAAACTACAATCATAAAGACCACTAATTGGTAGTACCGAGTGCAATGGCAAGTAAAGACTTCCTGTGTAATTACAATCCAAAACATGATTTTGTACTACTACAGACAACCTACACTCACATATAAATTTAGAACTACTATGTAAGATAGGCCAAACCTACCATCGTGAATGATTCAAAACTACCATAGTTGGGGCAGACCATAATTTGTAATTCAACACGACTATGAATTGTATGGGCAAATGCAACACGACTATGCAATAGTTGAATAATTACAAACTACTTGTTCGATAAAAATAACAAGGGTAGAGTATAATAAAAACATTGTTCAGTAAAGAATATAATTCAAAGTTAATTAAGAGAAAAATTAACGAAACATACTCTGCCATGTAACACATAAGAATATATTAAAAAATTAATGAAACCATGCTTAGACAATATGGTGGAAATTCAGTTGTTACTCTACCAGAGAGGATGCTTGAAAATCAATGAACATTCATTTACTATCAGTTTCCATCTCCAAACACATGCCAATCGGAATTGTGTACTATGATTGTGTAATACTCACGGGAATACAAATCTGTAGACGATGTTGCAGTTGAAAACCTCATCCACAGATGCATAGTATATTGACGATGTGCAATAAGTTTAATGGCGCGAATCACGCTCCATCAACTGAATGATAGCTCCATCTAGATCTGATTTCCATCGCTCCGTCTATTCAACTTGTTAGGACAGATTTGTCAATCTATTTTAAAATTAGGATGATATGGTACGAATTTATTTTAGATGAGAATAAAAAGAAAAAAATCACGAGATTACATGAAATTTTGAGTTTATGATATATGACTAAATGGAAACTTTCCCATAAAATAATAATAATTTACTTGCCATAAAAGGTTAATTTATATAAAATATTCGTTTTATCAAATTCAATTTTATTATATAGAGTTAGTATAGTTTAAATTTATATATTTTATACGGCAAATTTCCAGGTTTTTTCTTAAGATCTTGAAAAGAAGAAAAATAAATTTGAATACTTTTTTTTATACTGCAGTGGAGTATAATTTAGGGGACATTATGTCACATGAATGGAGGAAAGTCAAAGTTCACCTACTATTTTGAGCGTATTTAATGAATTTATTACAATTATGGATGATGGAAGTGCGATTTTGTGCGTTAACTAATTTTAACATGTGTAATTAATTAAAAAAAATGAATTCAAATTGCATTTTAATGTAGTATAATTGAAAGTGCGATTTGAATTGGGTTGTGGGCGGTTTTGTTGTTTCAGTCAAACTAAAAGGACAATACATTAACAAGAAAAGTAAAACAAGTTTTTAATACTAATAAAAAAGAATCAGTAAGATCGGTGTATTAGTCAATAGATTGCAGCAAAATATTCTTATAACAATTATATAAACTAGAAAGTCCAATTTATGAAATATGAAAACATATTGTAGTTATCGTAATGAAAATGAAAGTTCGACATAAGTAAGTTAGAGCAAATTAGCTTGTTGTGATAAATCATAATGTAAAATTACAAAAACTAAATGAAAAATGACACAGAAGCTAGTAAATCCGTTTGTAGTGGTACAAACTACAAACGTGATAGAATAGTATAAGTGAACATTTTTCTCAAGTGAGAGTCCAACAAGTCAACGATGTGTCCTTCAATACCTTCATTCAACCTTCAAACCCAGTGTTCTAAAAATCGCTAGGCGGCCGCTAGGCGCTGGTAAAATAGTATAAGTGAACATTTTTCTCAAGTGAGAGTCCAACAAGTCAACGATGTGTCCTTCAATACCTTCATTCAACCTTCAAACCCAGTGTTCTAAAAATCGCTAGGCGGCCGCTAGGCGCCAGACCAGCGCCTAGCGCCTAGGGCGCCTAGGCGGGGCCTAGAATTGAGAATAAATACCCTAATTTACAACATTACATCGAACATTTAATAGTTTAACATACTACCTVKTACACAATAAAGTATATGACTATTCAAAACTAAAAGTAATGATCATAAGTTCAAAACTATTGTTCAATTCAAAGTTCAAAACAATATAAATCCATAGCACATATTACAAAATCAAAATAACTAAATAAGGMCAAGAGTTCTCAGTCTGTTTCTGTTCTGTTCTGTCCCAATTCTTGCCCCGTAACAATTGAAATGACTTTAAAAAAATTTAAAACCAAAACGACGTCGTCTTGGATTAAAAAAACAAAAAATTGGACTGCCTGGCGCCTAGGCGCCGAGGGCGCCTAGGCGGCGCCGAGTTCCCCCGACGATTTTTTTGCCCGATTTTCAAAAATCGTGGGCGGTTCGAGGGCGCCGAGCGCCTAGGCGGCCGCCTAACCCGATTTTTAGAACAATGTTCAAAACTCGAAATTATTATTATTATCAGTCATATACGTAGATTCGATTGAGCATTTTTCTCAATTTACATGACAAATGTCCCTATTTGAAGAACTTACATTGATTGAACGTGAACGGATTATATTTCATAGGCAGACTCCAAATTTTAATTTAACTTTTTTTAGGTATTTTTTAGTATTTCATTTAGTTTCAATTTTTTTTTTTTAATTTTTCTGGAGTCCGTTTGATTAAGGATTTTTTAGGTCAAATATTCCTGGACTTAGATTTGGAAAGTCTACACAAATAATAGAATCTTGAATTGTTTTAGAGTTTTACAATGATATTATTGTTGGGGATTTGGATATTTGGAAGGTTATTTTTGGTAATTTTAGTCCAATATTCCAAATATGAAAATTTCGTTATTTTCGAAAACGAGCTTCATATTCTAAATCTACGTTGTGAGTAGATGAACGTGGTATATTTACTTTCACAAATCCTTGATGAGATGAGTGAATAATCAATTTTCAAAATTGGACATTTAATAAGTAAATTTGAAAGTTGAAAAGGGAGTGAGATTTCCATTTGGTATATGGAAAGTCCCACATAGGAAGGAGACCCATTTGTGGATGGCTTTACCAAATGAAGTGAAATGGGTATTGGTTATAAGTTGAGTGGGGTGGGGAACCCCCCACACGCGCGCCACCACCCGCCCGCCCGGCGCGGCTCGCGGTCCGCGTCCATTCTCACGCTTTTTTGCGCACGTGGTTTGTGGTTCGTATAGTCTAGTTGGGCCTGGGCTTACATTTTGGACCAGTTTCAAAATATTCCAGTCTTTCTTGGAGAGAAATAATAGGAATTTGACTTATATAGGAATCATAATTCCTGATATTTATCCTTCCTTAATTATTGGTCCTCTACAACTATAAATACCCCCCTCCTGCAGTGTATTTCATCATCCGAGAATCATAAGCATCTCACGATTTTCATACTTGCCTCACGCATCATATAATCTTGCAATTAGGATTTTGCTCAATTGTCTGCCCAGTTCTCGTTCGCCAGGTTGCCTGGGTCAACTGCTCCGCCCAGCTCCGTACGTCGTTGTATCTTGGGAGATTCATTGCCATTCAACCGCGAGCACGTAGTTCGGGGCAATAAAAATCCTAAGGAAAGAGTTCGCTCGCCTCGACATCTTTCGTTTATTTTTATTTGTTTGTTGTTTGATGTTTTCTATTAGTTTGAATTATTCCCCGCTGTTATCCCAAGTTTACTGCTGTAGTCCCAATAGTTTAAGATTCTTATTTGTAATTTGAACTGATGGATACCACGTCTGCAACGAACAACTCGACGCTGCCTGCTTCAACCTCCTCGACTGCGCCCTCCATGACGAACTTGTCTGCACCTGCTAGTACGAACTCCTCGATGCCCTCCTTCGGCACTGGTTCAACCGGTCTGTTCTCCGGCGGTCCCTCACAGTCTGCTCCATTCGCCTTTGGATCCGGTTCTGGTTCGATCCCTTTCGGTACTGCGATTCCCGCCACTGTTGTTGCACATGCCAAACGCCCTGAGAAGTTCAATGGTCATAATTTTAAAACTTGGCAACAAAAGATGGGTTTTATTCAACTACCTTGAATTTGTCTTGATTTCTGATCGAAGATGCACCTGTTGTGAGTGCTGACGATGCGAGTTTCGATCGTAGAGTTGCCCTTGATGCGTGGACACAAGGGGACTATCTATGCAGGCATTATATCCTGAATGGATTGGACAATGCGCTGTATGGGGTTTATAGTTCGGTCAAGAGTACTGCTAAAGAACTATGGACGTCCTTGGAAAATAAGTACAAGGTGGATGACGTCGGCACTAAGAAGTTTATTGTCGGACGGTTCTTGGAGTTTGTCATGGTTGATTCGAAAATTGTGATGAGTCAACTCCAAGAGTTGCAAGTGATCTTGCAAAGCATACATGCTGAAGGTAACTCGTCGACTGCTGAAGTTGGTAAGGTGCTGCTGAAGATGACGTCTGGTCTAGAATTGACTTTGAAGGATGTGCTGCATGTTTCTGATATTAGGAAGAATCTTGTTTCTGGGTCCCTTCTTGTCCAACATGGATTTAGGCTAGTTTTTGAGTCTGGTCAAGTTGTTCTCACCAAGAGTGGGAAGTTTCTAGCTAAAGGTCACCTCGAGAAGGGACTTTTTAAGTTGAATGTAATGGCTAAACGCCCAGTTATTAATAATAAAGTCATTGCTTCTTCGTATGTTGTTGAGTCATGTGATTTATGGCATGTTAGACTTGGACACGTCAACATTAAATCGATAAAGAAATTGGTAAAAGAGAATTTACTAAACAACGTGAAGTTTGACTCAAAACACAAGTGTGAAATTTGTTTTGAAGAAAAAATGGTAAAAGCTTCTTTTAACTCGGTTGAAAGAAGTTCAGCTCCTCTAGAGTTAATTCACACTGATATTTGTGATATGAAACTTGTGCAAACTAGAGGTGGTAAAAAGTATTTCATTACTTTTATTGATGACTGCACAAGGTTTTGCCATGTTTATTTATTAAGTGGCAAGGATGAAGCAATTGATGTGTTTAAAGTCTTCAAGAATGAAGTTGAAAATCAATTGAACTCTCGAATTAAGGCAATTCGGAGTGATCGAGGTGGAGAGTATGTTTCTCCATTCCGGGAGCTGTGTGCTGAATATGGTATAATTCATCAAACGTCTGCTCCCTATACACCTCAATAAAATGGCGTTGCTGAACGCAAGAATTGAACTTTGAGGAGATGATGAATGTCTTTCTTATACTCCTAACATGTGGGGGGGAAGCGATTCTTTCTGCTAACCATGTTCTAAACAGGTTACCTCACACAGGACGCGAAAAAACTCCATATGAGTTATGGAGAGGTAAAGCTCCTACTTTCGATTATTTCAAAGTATGGGGGTGCTTGGCTAAGGTACGCATACCTGAACCAAAGCAAATGAATATAGGACCTAAGACGGTCGATTGTATCTTCATCGGATACGCACATAACAGTGCCGCGTATAGGTTCCTAGTACACAAATCAGAGATATCTGATGTAACTGAGGGAACGACTATTGAGTCAAGGAATGCAGTGTTTTTTGAACACATATATCCTTGTAAGGAAAGTAACGATATGTCTAACAAGAGGACTCGTGAAGATGAACCGCCTGTAGTTCAAGGTGCATCACAAGATGGTGATGATGGTGAACTTAGGCGAAGCAAAAGGGCTAAAACTGCAAAGACGTTTGGTCCAGAGTTCATGATCTATATGTTAGATAACGAACCTCGCTCCATTCAAGAAGCGTTGTCTAGTCCGGACGCTCCTATGTGGAAGGAAGCTATAAATTCGGAGATTGATTCAATCATGCAGAATCATACATGGGAGTTAGCGGATCTTCCTCAAGGAACAAAACCCCTTGGATGCAAGTGGGTTTTTAGGAAGAAGTATAAGGCCGATGGCTCTATCGATAAGTATAAAGCAAGGCTAGTAGCCAAAGGCTTTAAACAAAGAGAAGGATACGACTTCTTCGATACCTACTCACCTGTAACGAGGATCACTTCGATTAGAGTGATTTTGGCGATTGCTGTGCTGCACAATCTTGAGATTCATCAAATGGATGTAATAACAGCATTTTTGAATAGTGAGCTAGATGAAGAGATTTACATGGAACAACCTGAAGGATTTGTAGTTTCGGGTCAAGAAGACAAGGTGTGTAGACTTGTTAAATCGTTGTATAGATTGAAGCAAGCACTAAAGCAGTGGCATATCAGGTTTGATACTGTGATGATGTCCAATGGCTTTCGCATAAATGAGTGTGATAAGTGTGTTTATGTGAAGAACACACTTAATTCCTTTGTCATTGTTTGTCTGTATGTTGATGACATGTTGATTCTGAGTGATTCTAGTGATATGATCACGAATACCAAAAACATGTTGAAGGACGATTTTGACATGAAGGATATGGGGTTAGCTGATGTGATTCTTGGGATCAAGATCATAAGAAATTCTAATGGCATAATATTGTCTCAGTCTCATTATGTGGAGAACGTTCTTAAAAAGTTTAATGCGTTGGATAGTGAGACTGCTAAAACCCCTTTTGATGATAACCTTCGTTTGGTAAAGAACAAAGGTGATCCAGTGACACAGTTGGATTATGCTAGGATCATTGAGAGTCTAATGTACTTGACTAATTGTACGAGGCCCGATCTAGCTTATTTGGTGAACAAACTAAGTAGGTTCACGAGCAATCCAAACAGCAATCACTGGGCTGGGTTGATTAGAGTATTGCGATACTTAAGATTTACCTAGAGTTATGGGCTGCATTATACTAGATATCCAGGAGTTCTGGAAGGGTATTGCGATACCAACTGGATATCGGATTCCAAGGATTCACTCTCCACAAGTGGGTACGTGTTTACCATTGGGGGAGGAGCTGTGTCTTGGAGATCTACGAAACAAACTTGCATAGCCCGGTCTACCATATAATCAAAATTCATAGCCATGGATAAGGCTGGTGAAGAAGCTAAGTGGCTTCAAAATTTTCTCGAAGATATTCCATGCTGGAGTAAGCCAGTATCACCGATTATGATACACTGCGATAATCAAGCTGCTATCGCAAGGGCTTATAGTGAGATGTATAACGGTAAGTCGCGACATATTCGTCGGAGACATAATACCGTTAGAGAATTGATCTCAAGAGGTATAATTTCCATTGACTATGTGAAGTCAAAGGAGAATTTAGCGGATCCGTTTACGAAAAGTATAAATCGAGATCAATTCTATGTAATGCTAGAGGGAATGGGCTTAAAGTCCACACAAAAGAGTGGTCCTTAGTGGAAACCCAACCATGATGACTGGAGATCCCAAGAACTTGGTTCAATGGAAAAAACAAGCTTTGAACTGTTCTATTCCTGAACATGATTCCAACGCTTTTGTGTTGCCTACTTATGAAAATTTGTCAAAAGATCAATAGCTTGCCCGCAAGAGAACGGGGTCGCGCGTAGTGTTGGCAACTTGACTCGAGTCCGTCTCTCGAGGAATATACAATCGGAGTTCTCAAATAGTTCATTCAATTCAATATCAAATACATGGGGGGGGGGGGGGGGGGGTTGATTGTTTTTGATTATTTAGAAATTTAAAACACATGAACTATAATTAAAACTAAGTATTCTACTTCAGCAACTCAAACATATAAACTAGAGAAATTATTCTAAGAACTCAAGCAAGATTAACTAGCATAAAATCAAGCAATTATCAAGAACGCAATACTAACGAAATGAAATAACTAACAAGAATAAAAACCAAGCATTAATTAAACTAAAGATTACGAATTCAATACCAAAGAGTATCTAGGGTTCTAAGCGTAAACAAATTCAAAAGCAATTATTGAAGAACAACTACTTAATTGCATAAATTAAACTACGAAAACGAATAAAAGGTTTAGAGTACTTATTAAACTAGAAAGCGTAGTAAATTCTCCAGCTAATCCGGAGAGTTGGTTGATCTCGGTCGAAGAACGGATCACGAACGGACAGTTGGAGCTTGGCGATCCTCGAATCTTCGATATTGATCAATTGTTGTTATCGGGATGTGGATGATGTTGTTCTTGAGCAAAAAATATCAGATATTCAGAGTATGGGTGAGAGGTCTCTCTTTTGGGCGGACTTAGAAGAGTTTATATAGATTTCCCTTGACTTGGAGCATAAGAAACCCTAAAATCCCTGATTCTGGGCCGTCGCGTCGACGGTGCGTCGACTGATGCGTGCTGGTGCTCGGCGTCGGTGCGGCCAGGGCGTGCGCGTCGGCTGGGCGGGTGCGTCGACTGGATGGGTCGACATCGACGCTTCAGCAAGTTGCGTCGACGGTGCGTCGACACGTCGTACATGAGCTTCAGCAAGTTGCGTCAGGCACAGTCGTGGTAGCGTCATCGGGGTCGGACATCGACGCTTCAGCAAGTTGGGTCGACGCTGCGTCGACTGACGCGGATCATGGCTCGCGTCGACGGAGCGTCGACGGTTCGCGTCAGTCGACGCGGCTGCGCGTCTGCCTCCGTCTCTCTCTATCTTTTGCTACTTGTTTTGCCGGAAAGCTCGTTCTCCTATTCTCGAACATCGAACTTCGTCTATTACGCGCTGAACTCTTCCGGTTACTTAGCTGTAAGGTGAAAACAACGAAATATCAACTATTTGCATCAATTACGATTAAAATATGGTAAAATAAGCTAGAACTATAAAAATACGCAATTATGCTTAAATCGTCCAACTTATACCAAAAACAAATGGAAAAACAAACTAAAATACTACTGAAAATAAGGACAAATACGTGCTAATCAACGTACCCGACGTTAGGTTGTTCGTCGACTGACCAAACGTGCTGTGCGCTGTCAGATAGCAATGATCAGTCAAGCTGCGCGGTGGGAATGAGTCGTGCTATGCTACTTAAATAATTTTGAAAATATAGGTACATGCAATGCAACTTCAAACACTCCACCCGTATTACATTGTCGCTTCAAAATCGAATTCATGCATCCTCACAAAAGGGAAATATATAGGGGTGTACGCTCAAGCACTCGAGTTTTTACTGCATAGGACGTGTATACGCTCAAATCATACAAATACAAGCACAATAAACAAGCACCGAAAATCAATCTCTTTTCAATCGCAAATTAAGTGTGTTGTCGAACAAAGAATCAGAAAAGGTCTTTTCGGGTTGTAATGTAAGGCTTTTTGGACGGGTATGAAATATATAAGTCGTGTGGCTAACTCACGATCTAACGTGATCAATAACTCACCAAACCTATTCTAATCAATGAGCAATACGCTTCACCTCGTCTAACTTATGCTAATTTCTCAACTCGTGACTCTAAACCGGACTTTTCCTCGAACCCACTTAAACACAATTGAAGCTCATAACACGCTTCTTACACAACTCATGCCTTCTAAACAATAGGCTTATAAAATATAATAAATAATAAACACAAGCCTTTTAATAGTGCGTAGGCAATGACTAACACAATTCACCATCCTTTTTTTTTGTTTTTCTTTTTTTCCCCCTCTAAGTTATGTTTTATGGGGTCTTTCTCCTCTTTTCCTCTTTTTCTTTTTTTTTTAAGGATGGTGATCCTTTATTACAAAAACTTCATAAATCCCTTGTAAAAATCCAAAACACTAATAACCAATAAAAATAACGAACTCCCACCCCACGCTTTTAATGGGTTGTAGGGGTCGACTCAAAAACACTCATGGCTATAAGGCATGGATAATTTGGCTATGATTGGCTCATTCAAAATTTATAGTGGCTAATAATTTATGAGTATGGCCGGAATAGGGTTTATTTGTGCCTTAACATCATTTTCCAGGTCAACTACACACAGCGGTTTCAAAGAGATTCCAAATCAAAACTCATTCAAGTACATGCAAAGATGATAAACACTCAGGCTACTCACTGGCTTTTTGCATGAAAAAGTT